>JAJKFI010000055.1:7524-23039 GCA_029204185.1 Lerista edwardsae
CCCCCCCACCGAAAGAGGGGGAGTGAAAGGGACCCCAACAAGATGGGGTGAAGAAGCAAAGAAACCAACGGGACGACAAGAGCTCTGTGTCCAGGGAAGTTCCGCGAACTCCTTTGTTCCAGCCCCCTTTTATTATCGTGCTCATTAACATTTCCAATACATATTCAGTGCATAGTGCAACATCCCATTGGCCAGTGACCTTTTCTCACCCCATCTGAAACCCAACCTTTCTCAGCTGCTTACTGCAATCAGCCTCTCTGTTATCTCCCATGTTTCCATGATCTCCTCACCAGCTGCCGACAGGTCTGCCAATCAGCCAGAGCTACCCCCTCATCCTTCGCCACTGGGTGTGCCCTGTGGCTGAGGGGAGAGCCGGTGTGCTAGCTCTATCTCTTGCTGAAGGTCAGTCTGCCTAGCAACGGTGCTTAGCAACGTGGGCCTGCTATGCACAGGTGCTCGAATTATCCCAGAAGCATAGCTACACAACACCAAAGGTGTGCTTTGAGAGCCCAGTGAGGCATAGCCCCATGCCATGCGCTACCAGATGTTGTCTGTATCCTATGCTCCATTGTGGTGGAGTGGGTGATTTAGGGGGATCAGACAGGTCATATTTCTATGCTGTTTTTTCAGTCCTCCTTATGGGATTCACCCAACCGACATCAGTTCTGTTGTTGGTGTAGCATTCCCCAGGAATAGAAGGTGTGCCCATGGTCTGAAGAGGAATGAGGATAAAGCATGTGGTGGCTCCTCTTCAGGAGTCTTCTGACTCCTCTTCAGGAAGGGATAGAGTCGATAGAGGGATGTTCTTTTCCCAATCTCACAATACCAGAACCAGGGGACATCTGCTAAAACTAAGTGTTGGGAGAGCTAAAACAGATAAAAGGAAATATTTTTTTTACCCAGCAGGTAATTAATCTGTGGAACTCTTTGACACAGGAGGTGGTGATGGCACCTGGCCTAGATGCCTTTAAAAGGGGATTGGACAGATTTCTGGAGGACAAGACCATCGTGGGCTATAGGCCATGATGGGTTGTGCAACCTCCCTACATCAGTAGTAGGCTACTTTAGAGTGCCGGGTGCAAGGGAGTGGCAACAGGATGCAAGCGTCTTGTGTCTCATGCCTCCCTGGGGCACCTGGTGGGCCGCTGTGAGATACAGGAAGCTGGACTAGATGGGCCTTTGGCCTGATCCAGCAGGGCTCTTCTTATGTTCTTATCCCGCCCACATCCAGCCCCACCCTCCTCCCTCTTCTGGCCTCTCCACCAACAGGGTTGTGCTGGTGCCCCGGCTGTGCCCGGGTTATGATGGCACAGCATTTTCTTACCATTGCTATTCATGATGTGGCCATTGTTGGCCAAGGACCCATAAAAAGGGGCCAACTGTCATTGCACCAGCGTACATGGTGTAATACATGGCAAATGGATAGGATTGGGCCTTGCATTTCAAATAACCCACACGCGTACCGATCCAGTTAATAGCACTGTTAAACACTAGCACCGACACAAACTGCCAAAGCCATGAGCTGCCAGAGAAATTAGATTTCTCAACGCAGGTCCAGGTATTCAAACAGAAACTAACTAGACTGCTGAAGTATTTTACTCATCATACTATTCACCAGGGCCCATGAGAGGTGGGGTACAGGGGATAATTTGCACTGAGGGTCAAAAGGGGGGACAAGGAGCTGGATAGGATTGGCCCTAAGTCTCTGGAATTCACTTGCTAACAAGTAGGAATTCATAGGATTGCAACTTTTAAATATTTCAAGATATGGTATATAGCCTTGAAATAGTACAAGAGACCTTTTGACCTTGATAGAAGTCTGCTATCACCAGAACATCTCATATAGCATTGGACGAAGGAGTTCATGTGACTTGGCCGATGCACTTCATAAGTCTGTAACATCCTCATTTTTCAGGCTACTCATCCTAGGAGCTCCAAATCAATTACAATTACTCAAGGTTACCTAAGAAACAATGGGGAAGTTTTTGATCTTGCTGCTGCTTGCAGTTGCCTTCACAGCATCCAGAGGAACTTTCTTTAATCTGGTAAGTGAACACTGGGTAATGTAACTGTACCCTTTGGGGTAGGGGAAATTTGCTACCTGCATCTCACAGTATTATTTCTCTGTTATGGGGATTGTTTCTTAATGATGTTACACAAAAAAAGGCTTCCATGAGCAATTCGCCACATTTCATATGATATGATTCCATTCAGTATTGAATTCAGATATTCTTCAGTTGCCTCCAGGGACAGCCTAAGACCACCAGTGGCTGTGCAAAAAGCCGTCGCTCCCTCATCTGCAACAGTTTCTCCTCCTCTCATTTCGTGGATTGGAAAATGAAGCATTGGATGGAGCAAGGGAGGAGAGTGGCGAGAGTGTCAATTCGTATACACACCAAGGAGCTCTGTGTTTAGGGAAGGTACCAGGAAGAAAAGAGCAGCTGTAACGGCCTGAGAAAAGCTTGTTGGCCTTGCTCAGCACTTGGGGCTCAGTCCAGGCAAGTGGAGACTCAGGGCCAAATCCTATCCCATTTTCCAGTCCTGATGTAGCCATCCCAATGGGGTGTGTGATGCATTCTGTGGTGGAGGAGGAGTCAGAGAGGCCTCCCCAAGGTAAGGGAATGTTTGTTCCCTTACATTGGGGCTGCATTGCAGCTGCAGCAGCACTAGAAACCTTCAGCACTAGAAACCAGGATAGGATTGGGGCCTCACTCAGGTTGGCTTGGGATGGTGGGATCCATCGGGGACAGGAGATTAGAGGACCTGAAGACAGAAGGCACGTTCAGAGTCAGCTTTCTCTGAGGTAAGCTAGGAAAACAGTGGCAACAAGCCCATCTTCCAAATGCAGACAGAGTGTGATCAGCTAGTGGTGTCATGAATGTGGCACACTGCCAGGCCTGGCTCCTATTTTAAAAGATGAAAGAAACTGGGGGCACAGATATCTGCTTTCTTTCTTGAGCCTGACTTACCTGTTTTTCCTTCTAGGATAACGGAAAAATATGTGTGCAAAGTAAACAGTGCCAAAGCGGATGTTGTCAGAAAGCTCCTGGCCTGTCTCTGGCTCATTGTGCTGACAAAGCAAGTGAAGAGCAGGAGTGCTCCCCACAGGTAGGTGGTGATTCCTCTGACTTCCTTTTGCTGGCTGATGGTTCTGGAAGCTTTACTGCACCCTCCATAGCTATTGAAGCGTCAATAATGCTGGTGGATTCAAATGTGTGCTTGCTGAGGAAGGGGAAGCTCCTGGTGGATGCAGGAACAGAGAGGATTAACGGTAGCCAAGTGTAAGCTGGCAGTGCAACTGAGGCAGGAGAGACATTTAGAGAGAAAGAGGCCTGAGCTTAGGTGTACCCAGAGGGGGATCACAGCACTAAGTTTTGCAAGCAGCCGCTCCCTCTCCTCTTCAGGACCATTCGGAACCAACATAGCCTCCATTTTGCTCTAGCTGCTGGGAATAGCTCCGAAGAGGATGGGGAACGATTGCTTGCAAAACATAATGCTGTGACCCCCTCTAGGTATGCTTCTGCTCGATCGTCTTTTTCTCTAAATGCACTCTTAAAACATGTCTGCCCTCAGTTTTACTGCCAGTTTTACTGTCCGCTGAGATTGAGAAGGAGAATTGCAGAGTCCATATGTATGATATCAGATGAAAGAATACAATTTGGCCCTGTTAAGAATTTGGAAGATTTTTCTCTGGGAGTTGGGGATCTTGGGAATAGGAGTGAACTTTTATCCAAAAGAGCACTATTCAGTGATGGGGCACCTGCCCTTTGCACCTATGCAAGACCTCCTAGGGTCAATCCCTTGTGCTTCCTGTCGGAGAGTTATAACAGAAGAGCATTCGGAGCAAATACTACAGTATTGAGCTAGACAGAGCCATGGTGTGGCTCCGTATAAGGCAGCCTGATAAGGATAAATACAAGATAAATAATGATCTCAGGTGTGATTAAAAAAAGAGGTGGGGGCTACAAAAGAAGTGAATGGAGGCAAAATTGCTTACTGTGGTCTTATTCCTGAGTAATTGTTTCTTTCTGTTTATCAACAGCACATCTATGGAATATACAGCAAATGTCCCTGTGAAGATGGCTTAACTTGTGAGGTTGACAAGACACTTTGGGGGACAGTCACCAACACCAACTTTGGCACTTGCCAACATTCAGAAACAAAATGAATAGTCAATGAGAAAACCTATTAAAGAAATATACTTTCTTCTCTCCCTCTCTCCCTCCCTCCCTCCCTCCTTCCAGTAGCTGTGGTCATCTTTCCAGACAAGATTCAAGGTTTTGTGGCCACGTGTACTGAAATCAATGTCATCTGACAAGCTGTGTAAACGCTGCAGTGGGTCCCATTTCCAGCTCCTTTGGGGCAGGCACTTCTCATGGTGGAGGCAGCCTCAAATTTCTGTTCCACCTTTCTCACCGAGGTAGCCACTCCATGAGGCCAGGTGATGCAGGTAGCAAAAGAGGTTAAATGTGGCAGGTGGGGGGGGAGATGAGAGGGTGGCAAGTGTGGGGCGCCCCTCATCCCAATTCTGCTGCCACCTCTGCCTTCCTCCAGCCTGCCATGAACCATATGAATCCCCTTTTTGCCGGCTGACAGCAAGCAGAAAGAATATCAACTGTCTCCACACTGTTCTCCCTGCGTGGTTTGTCCAGATGCAGAATAGCAGGGCCTCCACTTTTCTTTACAGGGACCAAAATGAAGGAGCTCCGTTATTCTCATGTTCCTATTAAATAAAACTGTAAGCCTTATAAATAAAACAGAAGGCTACCGGGCTTTTTGTGGTGTGTAGAAGTGGCAGCAATGGATGCTCCTCTGGAGCCCACCTGACTTAGAGCTGTAGGTCATCTATTGCTGATGCACACTTAGGATGGGTCAAGGTAGCTGAATTGTGCCACCTTGCACATGCTGGAGGGGTTCTGAAGTCAACTTCACAATCCAAGTCCAAAGGCGAAGCAGCCAGCATGATTGAGGGCACAATCCTAACCTGGAGTTAGGGCAGCACAGTTAGGCCAGCAAAGTTTGGCCAGTACAAGGGAGACCATAAAGTATATTTCGAACTACTCTCGGAGCCAGAGAGGCCAGCACACAGACGTGTGCCATCCTCCCTGACTCTGAGAGTGGTCCAAACATGCTTGGAGTCAGGGGGGATGGTGCTAATCTGTGCTGGCCTCTCTGACTCCAAGCGTGGTATAAACATACTTTACAGTGTCCCTTATGCCGGTCAAACTTTGCTGGCCTAACTGTGCCGGCCTAACTCCAGGTTAGGTTTGTGACCTGAGTCAGGGAACCACTCAAGATCCATTATGGTTCCCCCATGACTTTTGCTCACCACATGGTATATAATATACCCAATCAATATTTTTACTCCCTGTCCCCATTATACTGGCCCTATTTGGGGACTAGCCTCAAGCTTAGTAACCCCCTCTCCACCTCCCACCAAAAGGTGACAGATGCCCTATGTGGTTCAGACACACAAATGCTCTTAGGACACAATCCTAACCTGGAGTTAGACCAGCATACTTAGGCCAGCAAAGTTTGGCCAGCACAAGGGACACTGTAAAGTATGTTTATACCACGCTTGGAGTCAGAGAGGCCAGCACAGATTAGCACCATCCCCCCTGACTCCAAAAGTGGTCCAAACACTCTTTAAGATGGCTGTTGTGCCGGCCAAACTATGCTGCCCTAACTGGCCTAACTCCAGGGTACGATTGTGCCCTTACTTAGAGATAAACATTTTCACTCTTGTACAGAATGGGTTGCAAATAAACCATGTAGGAACAATAACTATCCCACTTCCTTCAACTGCCTCCCAACATCATGGCTTAGCTTCCTCCTGGCTCTATTGACATTCCTAAACCAGAGATGCCCCCCTGAACGCAACACTGCAGAACATTAGAACAGAGAATTTCAGGTTGAGGGGTCCCTTTGTGGAGGAGTGCGAGAACCCTCTGAGCCTGACATCTCAAGGACAAACACATCCTGTGACAGGGGTCATGCTTTCCTAGACTCAAATGACTTGAGTTGGGGATCCTCTTGCAGAAACTCCAAACCACTGTTGGCAGAATCCCATGATTGGTCACCAAGCTGATACTGGCTTCATCTCCAGGGCCAGGCTGGATGCCAATGCTGCTGTAGCTTGCTCTTCAATACCCCCCCCCAAAAAAAAACAAGGAGTGCCTACGAAAACAGCATCCTCCATGGTGCCCTCTAGCTGCCACTTGCCAGAGGCAAAGAAGTAAAGAGCAAACAGTAAAGGTAAAGGTTTCCCCACGACCGAATGGTCTAGTCGTGACCAACTGTAGGGGGCGGTGCTCATCTCCGTTTCAAAGCCAGCAGAGCCGGCGTTTTTGTCCGATCATGTGGCCAGCATGACTCTACGCCGTAGCGCATGGAATGCCGTTCCCTTCCCACCGAAGTGGTCCCTATTTATCTACTTGCATTTTAGGTGCTTTCGAACTGCTAGGTTGGCAGGAGCTGGGACAAGCAACGGGAGCTCAATCCATCACGCAGTCTTGAACTCCCAACCTTGCGGTCAAAAGCCCAGCAACAGTGGATTAACTCGCTGCGCCACCACGTAAAGAGCAAGCAACAGCCACACAAAACTCATCCAAGACCAAAGAACACACTCTACAAAATGTTCCCCCATGGCCAATTTCCCTCACAGACACACATAATATTTCTGTGCTGTGGACGTCCAGCTTTGATACTTTGCTGAGGCAGACCCTCCTTCCAAGGCTCGACCGGGGGGGGGCAGATGCTGCCAGTGCACGATCCCAAAAAGGATGCCAAACACACTTGACGGTGGTCCTTGTGCTGGCCAAACTTGGAGGCCTAGCTATTCCAGCCTAATTCCAGTTTAGGATTGCGTCCTTATCCAGTAAACAAGATGGAGGCAATGGCAAGGGAGGAGTGGGTTACACGGCAAGGCACCGTGCAAAATGGAGCACCCTGTCCCGCCTCCAGGGACGCTACTGATTTTGGCTTCGCTGACTGAAGTCCTGCTTGTGCCTATCCCTGCAACCTTCACTAGGGGGCACTGTGAGCCAGGGTGTCCTTTTTTAAGGCTGTATTGGTATTCCCACCGAAGCATGAAAACTCATTGCTCGAGTTAGGGCTTCTGATGCTATTTCCTAATTCCTAATTTGTCCCTGAGGACAAAGCAGAAAAGGAAAGTTGACAGATGACCAGGAGAGCAGGGGTAGACCAGGCCCCAGTGAGGCCTGACCCTTCCCAAAAGCAGCCTCTGTGTGCGGATCCCACAGTCCATGGGTGAGGGGGGCGAGTGGATGGGAGAACTTGCTGTAAGCCCCTGGCAGGTGGGGAGAGGCAACCTGGAGCTTCCGGCATGTTGGAAGAGGCTCGGAGTGCACAGTGGAGTGGCAAAGGCGGACAGTCAGATGTGCTGGCTGGAGGCTTCTTCCTTTGCTGCTCCTCCAACAGTGTTGCCACCATTTCAGGTCTCCTCATGGCAAGGCCGGGCCTGGATAAGAGGCAGAGGCTACTTCAGACTGATTCAGGACCATCTTTTCATTTGGGAGTAGGGCCAAGCTGAAACATTCTTGTCTTGGCTGAATTTCAAGGGCTGCACGCTTCACGACAACCATCTAAACTGTGGAGATTAATCCCTGCTAGAAGCAAGAGCCATTCAGCAAACAAGTACGACGCCAATTAACAAAGCCAGCCATCAACCTTCTCTTTCTCTCCAGGGTCTGTGCATTGACTGACACCTGCAGGATGAGATTGGACAGCACAGCCACAAAACACACAATAATTGTGTCCACTCCCTGCATCAGCTGGCATTCCTCGCTGAAGTACAGTACTTCCTGTTCCACTTCTAATTTGGGCAATAACACTGTTGGGGAAGATAGTCCTTCTTTACAGGGTTTGGTTTCTCTTCCCTTCTTGGTGGGATGTGCAAGTGTAATATACATGATCCACCATTGCCACCACCCTCAGTTTCACAAAATGACGACTCCCACAATTATAGCTACGTGCAGATGCTACCCTCTTTTGGAGAAGTGGAAGAGATTGAGAACAGTTCCGCCCACAGTGTTGATGGAGGAGATGGGACACTTGGAGATATGCAAGGCATCTGGGTCAAAGGGAACTCATTCTGCACATAAGTGGTACAGAGTATAGTTCAACATATGCAAATTAGCAGAAGGATCTGCTAAGAGGGCTTTGCTGTGGTCCTACAGATTTCCTAGAGGTAAGGAAGGAATCCAAACCTGTACATCTCAAATGTGAACAAAGCTTTCTCCCTATTTTAGAACTACTTTGTGTTTTCAGCTACTATGCAACTCCTACTCATGGTCTACCAGTGTATCAAGTAGGGAGCAATTGTTGCAGCTGCTCTGATGCTTTGCAGCTCATTGTCAATGGGCAGCAGCTTGTAAGCCCTGCGCTGGCAGTGGCAGGCCACTGATCACCCATTTGTACAGGTAAGGTGGAAGTGGGGGCAGATCAGAGGATCAGGGCAGGCCATGTCAAATCCAGGGTGGGTTTGGGTGGATCTCTGGGGCAGCAACGTCCACTGGATCCTACAGAATATCCCCACTCCAAGCCTGACATGTCCCCTTACCATACAGACCTACAACAGCAAAACAACGGGCATGGATCTCAGTAGGCCCATACGGGAAAAGGGAGTAGCACCGAAAAAAGGTTCCTGCCTCTCCCAGCAAGAGGTCCCCAGCAGGCCTGCAGGTTACATAGGAAGCTGTGTCAGCATCCCTGCACTGTGCAGGCCAGCCCAGAATTGGATTGGGTTTGGAATCTCCACCTACCCCTGCAGGAGCACCATACAAATCCAGAGGAATGCAGAATATGTTACTCTGCATTGATGCTGTAGGAACAGATTACTGACTGTACATTTAATAAAACAAACAAGCACACACCGGATCCCCCAAGATGGCATAAAAGGGATTGCCATTGGATTTGTCTTTATGGCTCCTGAGTCTACAGAGCAGGCTGCACTCTGGTATACAGAGATAAAGACCAAAAACCCAGAAAATGAAAACACAAAAGTCTTATGTCACAAAAAGTGGATTTCCTTAGAACTGACCAATGAGACTGATTATTTCGAGAGCCAATGAGACGTTATTGAGGGCGCAATCCTACTTTGTGCCAGAACAGGCAGACCTGCGCTGTATCCTACACAAGTAGGAGCAGGCTGGAGCCTCCCCGCAGCAAGGGCACGTTTGCTAAATTGGGGCCGCGCGGCCTCAGGATGAGGCCTTGAATTCTGCATTATGGCTGATTCCAAGGCACTAAGTGTGCAGTGTCAACACAACCCCATTGCGTTGATGCTGCGCGTTTCCTTGGCTTGCACTGCCCAACCCTGCGGGGAACCAATAAGGTGTCAGTATGAGTCAGCTCTCATTTCCATGTATCAGAGATGATCCTAATTTAATTGGGCAAGTGTCATCAAATCGGCCACAGGTTTTTTGTTGGTTACTGTATCATTGGGTGACCAAACTGCTCTCAGTAAAATAAATAAATAAATTGTGTGGGGGTGGCACCAGCCCTAGTGATCCCATTGCATTCTGGCGGTGCATAAGATATTGTAATTTATTCTATACAGTCTGGTACGAGAGGGCCTCCATTGTGGGGGGTGATGCAATAAGCTCTCGCACCAGGTGATGCAAGCCCTAGTGACGCCACTGCTCACACAGTCTCCAAAAGCCACATATAAACCCACTGGTCCCTTGGCCATATGTATGTTGTGTGTGGAAACCAATATGGATTGTACAGATGAAACAAATCGCAATGTCCAAGAAGGAGTCTCATGTGCCACACCAGACTTTCTTTTCTAAGGAACTTTCCCCAACCTTCTGGTATGGTGTTAAAACTCTTTCTGGAATTAGAAAAGTTCCAGGATAGTCATGCCTTCATATATTTGTGTATGCAGACCCACAGTGACTGAGAGCGCAATCCTATACTATGCTGGCCTAGTAAGGCCGACATAGCAGGGCCATATCCTAAGGCCCATTAGGAGGGCGGCAGCAGCAGCAACATGCAAGACAAGGGGAGGTTTTCCCCTTGCACCCACGTAAACCCCAGTCACTCCTAAGGGCCTGTTCGGATCTGCTCCGGCAAAATAGCAGGCGCGGAAGAGTGTGGACAGGATTGGGCGGAATCGGGGCCGCCCTGGCTGGGGACGGGCTTTAGGATTTGGCACTACGGCTATCCTGCATCACAACCCCCCGTCCCCACCCACTGCACCGCCCGGTTACGCCCCCGGAACACCTCTGGGATGCCCTCTCAGAGGCCCTGTGCTGAGCGAGCGACGCCAGTGCTTGACTAGCGCACGGCCGGTGCTGCCAATGGATGCACCAGCACCCGAGCACTGCTGCTGCTGCATGCGCCAGCCCAGCACCATAGCACCACCGTGGACACGCTTTACGACACGTTTGCGACAGTGTTCAGCCGGCACAAGAGCACAGCGCCAGCGCAAGGGGGGTATAGGATTGTGCTATTCGGGTGAACTCATTTCCTAGTACTGTGAAGTTCCAACAGGAGCAACCAAGCTGAATACACTTTGAAAATGTAGCAAAGAGAAAACAACAGAGAGCCAGAGATCAGGCCAGGGAGCAACGGAGGGAGAAAACTGGTATTTTAAGGTCCACTGAGAAGGGCACACCTGCCTCAGCAGCAGCTAGTCTTGAGTGTGGCTCAGTCACATGAAACCAGATTTTTTTTCTAACACACAGACAGACAGGAGGGTGTGTCGTCGCTTCTCCAACTCATTTATTACTCTCTTTTTCCTCTACAAATCAGAACCTTAAGTTCCACCATCACTGTCGTCGGAGAAAGGAGCAGTAATGGGACTGAAGTCCACGGGGTCATGGTCACAGCCAAAATCAACGGCGTGGGTGCTCTTGATGCTGCTGGTTTCAAGCGGGTGGAAGCTGTGGACGGAAGTCTGAAGTGGATAGAAGCTGTATCCAGTTTCTTCTGTCGCTGGAAGGGGGGTATAGCTGCGGCCACTTTCGTCATGAGAGCGCCCCCCTTGGGGGACGTGGTCGTCGGTAGAGATGCCAGAGGAGAGCGTGCTGGTCCGATAAGGGTAGTTGCTGAGGGTCGATTCACAGGAGGGGCTAACGAGTGGATCCACTCGTTGGGCGTTGACGTTGGTGTTGGCCTCAAAGGGGACGCCATCCATAACCTTGCCCTCCTCTCTGTTGATCCTGAGGCTGAGGATCACCTTGCAGGCCTGAACCTGCACCTCCTCCTCTGGGTGGACGATGAGCGCCAGCAGGCGGTCAGACAGGCGGGAGTTCTCACCAAAGATGATTTCATGGAGGGAGTGATCGCCGTACTGCCAGTGCATTGACTGGTACTGTGGGGTCAGGCGCCCCTCACTAAGCTGCTCCACAAAGACTAAGATCTCAAAAAGCAGGTTCCCCGGAAGAGAAGGCTGGAAGAGGGTCAGGAGCTCAGGGGTGGCCTTGAAGACAGACATCGGAATTAGTAGCTGGTCAACCCGGTGGCCACCAGCTGATCCACTCCTCCCCACCACTGTGCACAAGGCTATGTGAATTCACACTTCACCATATTAAAATAACCTTCACTCGCAGGATCTGTTCTTTGATGTGGGAGAAAATGGAGCACCGAGACAGGCAGGAGAGGGAAACTGTGATATTATCTGCTTTGGCCAATGTTCCTCTAGCCTGAATCCACATGCACGGGAAGGGAGAATTTTGAGAATGGGATAATTGGATGGAACAACAGTTCCCTACTCTTCTTGTGGTAAAACCCATTATACTAGTAGTAGGACAAGTGACCTGGAAGCCAATTAGGCTCAAAAGTCAAAGAAAGGCTTTAATTCCCATGGATCTCTGGACCAGAGATGCCCCCCTTGGAGAACTCAGTTTATGTTGCTGCTATGTATGTTGCTGCTTTGTAAGTTGGAAATTCCAACTGCCTCCAGTTCCCTGACAACCATGAGAAACCAACCAGGCTTTCAAGCATCCCAAGAGAGAAGAAATTGGACAGATGGAGATAAAATCTTACACCTGCCCTATTGAGATTCAAAGGGTGAGGTTCTGGCAATTTCGCAATCCATCGAAACATATTCCTGGTTCCAAGAGACCTAGAATTTACTCCTCAGATGCAGGTCCAAGCAACGAGAAGGCAATATGCTTATGTCCGTGCTTTTTTCATCCCCTTAGTTATAGCACATGTCCAATCCGATCTCGCCTGCACTGCCAGTCCCTCCCCTCAACACAACACTTCCTTATGCAGCCACAAGTGTGGCCCTTACCCGGCAATCCATGACATCATGCAGCAGGTCTTCCTTCTGGGCTAGGGTGGTGAGGAACTTGAGAACCTGCACCTGGACAAACCGAGAAGAACATCTCAGAGACTGTAAGGGAGGTGAAATCAGGCACTCGGTCCTTTTGCAGTGACACAGACCTCAAGGCTTCCTAGCAGGAAACAAAACTATAGCCTGTAGATGCAGAACATGGAGCAAGTAAGAAGACTCCTTTCACCAGATCAGCTCATCTTTCAGCTGCTGGAGACAAGCTTTCAAACTACATGTTCTTCGACAGGCGTGGGTGAAATTTTTTTTTTAAGAGGCCGAAATTCAGAGCTGAAAGTCTCCTTTTCCCAATAGATGACAGATAGGCTGATTTTCCCAGGCAGCCTTTCCCAGGTAAGGTAACCCCCAGGAAGAAGGACTATAGTATACATCACTTAAAATATATATGAAACTGCCTTGTCCTGAAATGAATGAGACATGGGTCTATTTAGCCTATCACTTCCAACTCTGACTGGCAGTGGCTCTCCAAGCCCACAGGAAGAAGTATTTCCAGGGAGGTTTTCTAAGAGCCTTTGAATCTGGGGCCTTCTGTATGCACAGTTCCCATGTGTCTCTTGTTCTATGATTTTGGTTCTTAAAGAGACAGTACATATTTTGGGGATCTAAGGTAGTTTTGACTACAGTATTTGCTTTTTTTGACTTTATGCACTGACATCGGAATGTAACCCTAGTGTAAGACTCAGGCTGACTGTATTTATGAAGGTCTAGCCCAGCCCCCTGCTCATGCCCCCTGCTCATGCAGCCCCCTGCATTTAGGCAGATGCTGCAGCATTCCTGACAGGTGGCCATACTGTCTCCACTTGAAAACCTCCATTCAGAGAATCTACTACTGCATGATGCTGGTTGTTCCAGGGCTGGGTCAGTCAGCTTGCTCCTAGTATTTTAAATGGGTTCTTGCTTTCTGTTCTTTATTCTGTGAGACTAGAAGGTGAACACAATGTGATGCCTTCCCAGTTTTGCCCTGCAGGGGGTGTAAGAGGGAAAGGAGGATGGGTACCACATGATTGTGCTCTGCAATTATGAGAGTGGCAAAGATTTCCTCTCTGCCCAACAGCTTGCATTGTCAGGTCGCTGTTATGGATGAAAACACAATTTTAATCTGCAAAGGTAACCATAAGTAGCCATACTAATGTTATACCAGGTTGGGGTCAGGAAAACCTAAAGGTAATACCAATAGAGAAAAATCCAACATAAAATATATTTGGATGTTATTCCATTTAGGATTCAAAATAAAAAAAATGTTACATTGTTCCTAAGATTGTTAGAAACCCAGTAGAAAAGCAGCACTGAAAGTAAATACTAAAGCAGCAATTCCCAAAGTGGTGGGTCACGACCCACCATTGGGAACCTTTTCTAGGCCATTCCCCCTTAAGGTGGCCCAAAGTCTGATTCAACATAAAGCAGCTTCATATGCTTACACATACACAGAGCAATGGATCCCATTCGATACTGAAAATGCATGAAGAATGAAGGGGATCTGATGGATGGTCTCAAAGGCACACCAATCAATCCAACCCATTCTTTTGTATTTTGAAGCCTCTCCTGGAGAAACCCTCAAAACCCTTCATCCCTGGACCAGGTTCACCCCTGTACCAAGGATAGTTTAGGAAGAAGAGGTGCCCCTGCGTTTTGGTACCTTTGCCAAAGTGTTCGACAGCAGAAGAATATCCATGAAGTTTTGTAGCACAGTTCTAATCAACTGGTGAGTGTAGTCTGGGATATTCAGCCCATTCAAAAGCCGCAGCCCAGCAACATGCAGACTGTGATCCGAGTGTGTGGTCACCAGCTCAATGATCTTGGGGACAAATTCCTGCCCAGGAGAACAAAGCAGCATTTTATGGCACTAAATATGATCACAGCTGGGCCCCTTAGCTCAGGGGTACAATACAAGGCTGGGAGAAGCAGTGAACTGACAATGGATATTCTCTTTTTTTAATTTAAAAGCAATCATTAGTGGGTGCAATTTGAATGGAAGTTGCAGCACTGAGAAGGAAGTGGATTTAACCATTTTCCCCGCCTCTCCCCCAATTTAAATTTATCTCCCAGTGCTACCAACTTTAGTCATAATTACATGGGGGAAAACAGGTGGGTACTATATAGAAAGGGAACTGAGTCTTTCCACTGTTAGTTTGTCACAGCTTGGCCATTACGAATGATTTGCTAGTTGATGAGATATTAAAATGCTCTTTTTCTGTCCTACTGATACTCTGAAGTCCTACCTACTGAAGTCTTCTAAAAAGTGCCCCTTCCACCACTTCAATAAATTAGAATTAGGGGTTTATACATGGCTTCTTTAATTGGTTACCTGGATTCTGATTTTAAACTTCCAGATACTGGTGAAGGCTTTGAGGGCATTTAGTGCTTCCATTTTGGTGGTTTTATCTGGATCATCCAAGAACGATGCTATCAACTTTAGGTCCTCATAAGCACAGGCACTTGCCTGGAAAGCAAGGAACAAAGAATCACATAGGAATACAGCCGAAATGAAACATAAATCACCTGAATTAGAATACTGTGCATTGTCTTGGTCAGCCAATCTTTTGTTAGGGAGATTCCTGGCTCCTGGTCCAGAAGTCCAGCAGATGTTCATTAACAGGGAAGAGAGGAATGTAATGGCTGGGAGATATACAGAGAATCTGTCTGGAATGAGGGAAGAGCTTGGAAGAGGAGCCCTCCAGCTAAAAGGATGGTTTGATGAAATTCCTACAATATACTCTATTTTTTACAGTCTTTCTATACTGCTCTTTCATACAAACTTTCATGCAAAAACAGTTTAAAACTAGAAAATAATGAAGCAGTAGAAGGATTATAAAGTCAAACTGCATTTGAAATTTTTTTAAAGAGGAAGTATGGTAACAAAGATCCACAATGGCAGGAGAGAGGAAAAAAATAGGCGTTAATTTTCAAAAGTCAACTGAAATAAAAACCATTTTAAGGAAGAAGGTTCTGGGCTTGTGGGAGGCTAATCTTGCTTTCCCATAGGATGGAATGCAGAGCAGGGCCTCATCTGATGAACTTCAAGTGACAGAGAAGTTTAGATGGGAGATGAAATTCCCTGAAATAAGCCAGTTAAGACTTTAAGGGTACAATCCTAACGTGGAGTTAGGCCAACACAAGGGACTTGTGTGCTTGCCCAGGAATGTCACTAATAATAATAATAATAATAATAATAATAATAATAATAATAATAATA
>JAJKFI010000055.1:24345-97980 GCA_029204185.1 Lerista edwardsae
TATTTTCTTATCTCTATATACAAGTCAGAGTTGCATATAGAGATAAGGAAACATGGCGTCACTGTACGAATCCATATTTTCTCACGATACTAGTCCCATGTGCTGCCACAATTTGCATGTCAGCCAATAGGCTTGCTCCCAAGGCCATCCTACCAAAAATCTCAATTGACCTTGTGGCGGAGATACTGTATGTCCTCCTCCCTTTTCTCCCCACCAGCCACTAGGTTTCCTGGGAGCAAGTAAACATGGCGGCAGCTCCACCTGTTCCATCCTCCAAGAGTGAGAGATGGAGGAGCTGCTGTTTGAGCCCCACAGCCCACCAACTAAGCTGGGAGATGTACAAGCATGCAGGGTTCCAGGGTTCCAGATCCCTGCCTTGCCTTGAGCTCCTGGTGCAATCACCTGCCTGGCAATTGTCACAGCATGAATAACAGTGGGTTGTTTTTTTTCCTGCCTGGTTGTTCGCTGCACAAAGAGGCACCTTTAAACATGATCCTGCAAAAACATTTAGCTTGCCATTGCTGACTCTCTGTTTCCATCTTCCAGAGCAAGCATAAGCTCTAGTGGACTAAGCTCTTGGTTGCTAGTGGAATGTGGTAAGCCTGAAGAGGAGTCTTAAGACTGAACCTGGAGTTGAACTGCAGGCCTGGTTGCTTTAAACTTGTTCTTCCACATTGCATGCTATGCCCTGTAACTTTGAACTTTCACCTCTGATTCCTTCAGTAAGACACACTGGGTGATGGTATGTAGCGTCGTCCTCTTGCTTTCATCATCTAGGTTTGGATGGAGGGACTGCAGGAGCCGTCTGAGCTCTCCTGGAATGTTCGCTCTTCCTGATGGACTTGGGCGGTACTCCATAGAGAGTCCTAGAAACAAACATCCAGCTGTGAAACATTTGTCCCACTGAGAACAAAAGAATCCAGTACCATTTGTGGCCATCTCTCCACAAGACCTTCCTGGTGGAGTACACTTGTCCCATCGGAAAATTTCTATAGACACCATAGGATGTTAGAGTTTGAAGCTATCTCAAAAGATCATCTAGACCAACCCCCTGTTCAGTATAGACAACTGCTACAGCATTCTTGACAGGTGGCGGCTCCTCCTCTGCATCTCCAATGAGAGAGAACCCACAATCAAATTGTAAGACAGAATATGGGCTAGCAGGATCTGTGACATGTGTAACAAGAACTTCAAGGTCCACCAACAGGACCACATGCAAAAAAACTGGTTTAGAGGAAAGAATCAATCAACTCCTGCACGCTATGAGCTATACACTGGGAAAACCTGCCTATACAACATCTGACTTAGTACAGATCAGGGGTACAGATCAGGTGTTAGAACAGCAATTTTCAACCAGCATGCCATGGCACATTGGAGTCCCATAAATGGTCCACAGGTGCACTGTGGGAACTTGGGGGAGGGTCATTTATTAGGAGCATTATTAGAAAATGTGAGTCCCCCACCAGCAGCATGGTTTTTAATTGTCAAAAAACTAACAGTGTGCCTTGACCGTTTTAGCACCTTGTCAGTGTACTGTGAGATTAAGGGCACACAACCCCTAACCTGGAGTTAGGCCAGCAAAGTTTGGCTGGCACAAGGGCCACTGTAAAACGCATTTAAACCACTCTTGAAGTCAGGGTGGATGGCACATGTGTGTGTGCTGGCCTCTCTGACTCCAAGAGTGGCCCAGACATACTTTACAGTATCCCTTGTGCCAGCCAAACTTTGTTGGCTTAACTGTGCTGGCCTAATTTCTGATTAGGATTGTGCCCTAAAAAGATCGAAAATTGCTATGTTAGAGAATAGTGTTGGTTTTTTTGCAGATTTGTATTTTTTATTTTTTACAAAAATGAGAAATGGTGTTATGCGTTTTTACTGCATTATCATTAAAAAAAATCCCTACCTCTACCTAGAAATCTCCAATCGGACATCATTGCCTTGCTAAATGGAATAAATGGCTGAGGGATGAAAGTGCCACTAGAGCAAAATGGACAGCTGTGCTATCCAAAATGGACAATCTTTGCTATCCAAGATTGGCCTTTGGCATTTTGGAATCCCCATCCCACCTCTAAGTTTCTGAGCTTTGAAGCCCCTTATATCACACTTAGCCCTGTCACCTGCTGAACAGGCCTCCTTTGCCTAGTGATTCTGTCAGATACACCAGCCAAAGCATCTGTCTCCAGGGCTCACTCCCTTTTACTCTCCACTAGTGAGGAGGAATGGAACCAGTGGGAAAGAACTATTATTTTCACAGAGGTATTTTGAATTTCCTGGAAATAAGAAACCACAAAGGCAACACGGGTGCCTACATAAAACAGATCCAAATCATGGACAAAGATAATAGAAGTAAAAAAGCCATGCAAGAATTGCAGCAAACAACCAATGAATGTCCACCACATATTTATATCAAAGGATTATTGCATGGCTCTGACCCTTACTGGAGTCGCAACAATAACATATGATGGCTACACCATCTCACTACATCCTATACAACTCACTGACTAAGGTCGATGGCTCTGGTCTGTACGGGGGACATCGGAACATTGCTAGAAGAGTCTTGCCCAGCAGAAAGATGGCTCCTGCTCCTGTAACAGCTATGATCGCATTTCTTCCAGTTAGTTGTTCATAGTATAACATCTTGTCTTGAACTTCCAGGGAAACTGATGGTGCTCTGGCCACGCTTATTCCCCCACCTGCAGAAATATCAGATGGCTCATTAGGTGTTTTGTGATGTCACTTGAGTCCGTCATGACAACTGGGGCACATCAGCAACAGAGTTCTGAGTTCTCCCCACTCCCATTACTGGTATTATGAAAAATACCATGCAGATTACTTCTCAAAATAAGGAACTTTGTAAAGGCAACAGCCTGGAAAAGGACAGATCTCTATGAACAGGACGTTCTTAGAGTCACCTATACATTCCCCCCCCATATATCACTGTATGTGAAGAGGAGAGAACCAGGGTTCTTTAGCAGAGCATTCCAACTCACCTCACTGACATGCATTGATCTCACTAGCATTTCCTAAACCAACCACATGACTTCCTCCAAGCAGAAGAACCTTCCTTGAATAGTTCAGGGTTATCTGGTTAACCCCTAGATTTGCATGAATGAAGCACACACACTGCAGGTTCACACACTAATGGCCGAATCCTATTCAAATGCCATGCCAAAAACACGCCAACACTGGAGCAACAACCATAAACCACCATATCTTAAGCCAGGCCAGGCAATGCCATGCCCCTGCAGCCCTCCCCAACAATTCTGAGTGTCCATGGAAACCCTGATACAGCCCATCATGCCTGGAGTAGTGACCTGATGTCAGTGCATCATCAGTGTGACATCCATGGAGCCAATCACTGCAACCATCCTGCCCTAACAACAGCAGCCAGGGAAGTGCTGCTAGGTTGAACCAAGCAAGAGGCAGGGCAGGAACAGGGAGGATGAGAAAGCCACCTTTGGGATGATGCCCTCCCATTAGTCACTAGGAATGAGCAGCACTGCAACCATGGGGAGATGCTTCAAGATGGACACATACAAACACAATGCAGTTCAAGGATGCCACAGACTTTGACACAAAGGAGCTACTATGCCCTCCGCAGCAAAGAGAAAACAGCAAAGAATGGCTAAGAATCCCGACACCCAGGGTTCAAGTCTCTTTCTCCCATTCAAACACACACAGAGACATCTAAGGCAGTGGTTCCTAAAGTGATGGGTCATGGCCCACCACCCTGAGAGGCACTGGGCCATGCCCCTTTAAGGGGTGGTGAGAGGGAAGGCAGCCATCCCCAAGATTGCACTGCAGCCTTGGCCAGAGGGGATCATTTTTTACTTATCACTGGCAGCGGTGGTGTCCAGGAAGGATGGAGAGCCCTAGGAACCCCCCTGCAGGGCTCCCCAAGCTGTGAAACACATTTACAATGCATTGTGACCCAACTCCCTTAAAGAAGTTTGGGAACCACTGATCTAAGGGATACCTTTTTGAGCTGAGCAACGGGGACATGTGATTATTAGAGGTAGGTGTGGCTCTGCCTCATCGGTCCTGACCACACCACTACCCCTGGCGTGGCTGTGTTCTGACCCTGTGTTCAGAGGGCCAGGAGAGGCTGTGCAGGACTTCTCCAGCTCTTAGAATACCTCCATGGGGCACTGATGGCTTCACCATCCCAGCCTCAGTAAAGGTATCCGGCTGAATGCCAAATCCGGCAGCACCCCACCTTTGGAGAGAACTCTCCCAGTGATATTCTCACTGAGGGCAAGGCTTTGGCACGCCTCATCCCAGCTTCAGGGAACGCTGGGAGTCACTTTTGGGTCATGGGGCACTGTGACATGATGTGCCTCTCCGGCACAAGATGTCATGGCATGTCCCTGCTGAGTAGAAGAAGGGTAGAGAGATAGCTTTCTTAGAAGGGGGCAGTCAGGTGAAGCAAACACACAAGTCTCTCCAGTAGGAGGATTCACCAGCTGGAAGAAGCCATTTTGCCAGGGCCTCTGGGTTCAGTCACAAAGGGAGTCTGAACAGAACTGAACTGAACATATCACTATATCACTGAACATAAAGCAGCATGCTGGCAGCTCACTGCACAAAGATGCCAGGCAAAATGAGTTTCAGCCTAGTGAAGAGATGTGCCTTAACTAGCATGGCATTATTCACCTTTTGCATGGCTGGCCAGAAACACAAGAAGAGGAGGATCTAGAACCCATGCCAGCTGCACCATCAGCAGCTATTTTACAACAGTGGAATACTCCAATGGCGTAGGTAGGGGGTGCAAAGTACTAAGTCTTTTATAGCACCCAACCGTGCCATGTAAGTGGCCCTTACCCCTCACTGCCAGAGCCAGTTGGGGCAGTGAAAACAATGTGGAGGCATCTCCTCCATGTTCTTTTCACCTCCCCAACTAGCTCCAGTGGCAAGGGAGAGGGGCTGCTTACACAGCATGATCGGGTGCCATAAAAGAGTAGCATTTTGCACCCCCCCTAGCTATGGCACTAAAAGACTCTTCCACTTACGTAAGCACCTCCTCCCGAAAGCCCCGTCCTGGATAGGATTGGACTGTCAGGTGAGTTGATTTTTTTTTATAAATTCTTATTTTATTTTAAAAAGAAAGATAGAGGTATTTGGGTATTGGATAAGGGATACCTTGGATAGGGTTTTACATAGGTCACACACAAGGAAATTTGCCTTAGGGTTACAGCATATTTCATTTCTTATCTCATAAAACATATTTCTTAAATTATCTTCTTTTAACATTAAGTATATCAATTATCATTCATCTTATTTAAGTTCGCTATCAATCTTAATTTTCTATCCAGTCATAAAAAGGCTTCCAATAGTTTTTCATCTTCTCCAAATTACCTTCTTTCATTCTTTTCGTTAAGCTGTCCATTTCAGCAACTTCATACACTTTATCTTTCAATTTATCTAAATTTGGTACATCTATACATGTCCACATTTGCGCATATATTAATCTCGCCACTATATTAATATGTACGATTATATGCTTTTTATTTTTATCTTGTATAGTGGCATAATATTGAAGAATAATTCCAGTTTAAAAGGAACTACATATTTCAAAATCTTTTGTAACATTTCATGAACCATTTTTCCAAAATTTCTTTGCTTCTTCACAAGCCTACCACATAGGATAATAGGTTCCATCTGATTTTTTACATTTCCAACACTTGTTTGATGTTCCAGTATACATTTTTCCGATTTTGGCATTTTGTGATAAATGCCATCTATAAAACATGTTATATGTTCTCTTTAAATGATGCTGCTTTCATTATTCTAACATTTGTAGTCCATATTTGTTCCCAATCTTCTATCAGTATATTGTATCCAATTTTTTTTGCCCAGTGTATCATTGAATCTTTGTTTCATCCTCCACTTTAATTTTAATAAGAAATGCATACATTTTGTAATATACTTCCCTTTATCCACTAGGAATATTGTATCAAATATTGTTTCTTCTTCATAAAAACCTATTTTTTATCTTCCCTAAATCTTGATTTTAATAGTATTTCATTCCACCAATCCATATACTGTATATTCCTGTTCTATTTTATTAAATAATTCTCCTTTAGAATTTAATACTTCAATATATGACCTATTTTGGTCTGTTTTAATCCAATTTGGATTGGTGGATATCTCCAGTGGTTTAATCCATTTTGGCAATTTAGTGTACACGTTATATCTTATTTGTTCCCAAATCCACAGTAATTATCTTCTCAACATGTATTGTCTAAAATGTTTATATATTTTAGCTTTATCATAAAATAAAAATGCATGCCATCCAATTTGTAGATCATGAGCTTCCAATTTTAATATCCTTTGATTTTGATCCCCATTCTCTTATTCAATTTTTGAATAACTCTTTGCCATAGGAGGTGGTGATGGCATCTGGTCTTGATGCCTTTAAGAGGGGATTGGACGGATTTCTGGAGGAAAGGTCCATCGTGGGCTATAGGCAATGATGGATTGTGCAACCTCCTTACAAAGGTGGAGGGCTACTGGTACCGGGTGCAAGGGAGTGGCAACAGGATGCAAGCATCTTGTTGTCTCATGCCTCCCTGGGGCACCTGGGGGGCCAATGTGAGATACAGGAAGCTGGACTAGATGGCCCTTTGGTCTGATCCAGCAGGGCTCTTCTTATGTTCTTATGTAATTTAATGCTGAAACTTGATAATATATCTCCCAATCTGGTAGTCCAAATCCGACTCGACTGTCAGGTGAGTGTTTGACAGGAGTACCCATGGTTAGAGTCCTTGGCATTCCCCAAGACAGAGCAAACACGCCCTGCTCCTAGCTGTTGCAAAAGGAAGAGATGGTTAGGCAGCACAGGTGATAGCAGAGATACGTGATAATCCTGAAGGGTCAGAAGGGGTGGGTGGGTAGAGACAAGACACAGAGACTGGTAGCATCAATACATTGCATCATGGGATGTGCCCACCCGCACTTTGCTTACTATACCAGTATGGCGTGCATTGTCCTTTTCCTATTTGAGTCGTGAGGGAAAGGTTCCAGTAGGGTGACCATGTATTGGGTGACCTCTTGGGGCAGTATACCCGCAAAAAGAATTCTGAGAAGAAAAGTGTTGTTATAATATCTTGTCATACATGTCATGAGGGACAAGAGATTGTTTGCACCCTTTGAGCACAAAATGCTCTTTCACCAGGGTTCTCATTGCCAAAGTTCCCTTTTGAGAGACCAGAGAGGTATAGCCCCTGTTCGAGACAGATCGCCTGAGCAATAGTTTCCCTGGCAACAACCATAATACTGGGGTTGGTGTGGTGTGATGGGCTGCCAAATGTAGTCTGTACCCTGTGTTGCACCTAAGAAAATGGGCAGGGCAAGAGGTGGGAGATGAGATTCTATTTTGGGTGGTTTTTTCCCTCCCCATTGTTCGCTATGGGGTTGCTTCTAACAACACTAGCTCTGTCATCAGCATGGTACCTTTCCAGTGTTGGGGGCATTTCTGTTGTCTGAGGGATGATTGTACTATGGGGTTTGTTGGTCCTTTCTCATCCCACTCACATCCTTCCCATATCCCTCTCACATTATGCCCCAATCTTCTTCCCATTTTGGCCCCACAGCCAGCCAAGGTGCACTAGCATCTGAGCTACATCAATGTGACATTTTTCCAGCATCATGCTAGCATCCATAGCATGTTCATCAGCAGGTGGAGTTCTACAGCAGGGCCATGGTTGCATTGGCATAAATGGAGATATGCTGATGTATTTGCAGTATAAATTTGGCTGCAAGAGAACTATTGTACGTTCTTTTACAGGCAGTGAGAGTGCTCAGGGACAGGCACTGGTTTGCTCTTGGATGCTTTGGAGAACATCTAACAAGCTCCAGAAGAGGGCAGCAAAAACCCTTGAGACAGGCAAACATCCTCCCACTATCTGAATTAAGAACAAAAGCAGGGTTGTGAGTGAAGAACTAACTCAGGTCCCAATCTTGCCATGCGTGCTTTAGGACATGCCTAAAAAAGGTAAAGGTTTCCCCACGACCGAATGGTCTAGACGTGACCGACTGTAGGGGGCGGTGCTCATCTCCGTTTCTAAGCCTGTAGAGCTGGCGTTTTGTCCTAGGACAAGCTTCCGCGGTCATGTGGCCAGCATGACTATACGCCGTAGCACACGGAACGCCGTTCCCTTCCCACCGAAGTGGTCCCTATTTATCTACTTGCATTTAGGTGCTTTCGAACTGCTAGGTTGGCAGGAGCTGGGACAAGCAATGGGAGCTCACTCCGTCACGCAGTCTTGAACTCCCAACCTTCCGGTCAGAAAGCCCAGCAGCAGCGGCTTAACCCGCTGCGCCACCACGTCCCATAGGACATGCCTACACAGCAACTATTCATGTTGTTAGCTGGATGCTGTGAATTAAACAACCAAAAGTGTGGGATCTGGGAAAGACAGGTTACTTCTCCATTGGAGACACGTTCACAATGAGAAGCTAACATACAGGTTTTATGCTCTGCACTGGACCTGAAGGAATTATTTCCAACAATCACAGATAGGCAGCATAATAACATGGTGTGAAGTGCTTATGTGTATGTGGATCAGGTGTGATAACTATATACTATATATGTTTTTGTGTGGGTGTACACTTGTGCATGCATGATAACCATTTACAGGCATGCCCCCGAATCCTCTGTGGTTCTTTTCTAGGAAACCCCTCCCCTGTGGATACCTGAACCCGTGGATACTGGGGGCGCCTTTTGAAAGACAGGTGAACATCAGGGATTTTGCTGCAACAAGGTAAAAAAAAGAGATTTAATATTACCCTAACTTTTTAACAGACGTCCCAGTATTCATGATATCTGTGAATAACAATCATAAGAACATAAGAGCCCCGCTGGATCAGGCCAAAGGCTCATCTAGTCCAGCTTCCTGCATCTCACAGCAAAGAGAGCGAGATCTGAAATCTGTCCAGTCCCCTTTTAAAGGCATCTAGGCCAGATGCCATCACTACCTCCTGTAGCAAGGAGTTCCACAGATTAATTGCCTGCTGGGTAAAAAAGTATTTCCTTTTATCTGTTCTCACTCTCCCAACACTCAGTTTTAGTGGTTCTGGTATTGTGAGAGGGAAAAGAACCTCTATCCACTTTATCCATCCCATGCATAATTTTGTATGTCTCAATCAAGTCCCCCCTTAGGCACCTTTTTTCTAGGCTGAAGAGCCCCAAACACTGCAGTCTTTCTTCGTAAGGGAGGTGCCCCAGCCCCATAATCATTTTGGTTGCTCTCTTCTGCACCTTCTCTAGTTCCCCTATATCTTTTTTGAGGTGTGCGACCTGATCTGTCCACAGATGTGGCATTACCATCAATTTGTACAGCAACATAATCAGTGATGTCATCCGGGTGCGCCAGGAACCGGAACGCCCGGATGATTGACAGCCCTCCACCCCTATGGCGGAGGGCTGCCACGCCTCCCCAAGCCTCACAGCGCCCGAATCGCTCCATTTTAGAGCGATTCGGGACACAAGGGAGGGAGGGAGGGCCTAGCAGCAGCTCGCCCGTCCTCCGGAGAGGCGGCGCGGCACGGGCCCTCCGGAGAGGCGGCGGAACGGCATCCCGGGCCGTTCCGCCTGGATGACGCCTCTGGACATAATAATATTGGCCGTTTTATTCTCAACCCCTTTTTAAATTATCCCAAGCATGGAATTGGCCTTCTTTACCGCTGCCGCACATTGGGTCGACACTTTCATTGGGTTGTCCACTAGCACTCCAAGATCTCTCTCAGTCCCTTTTGTTATTTTAAATCCTCTTGTCTGTTTTATGAGTTGCCCCTTAGAGCCCAATTCTAAGCCACGGCAGCACTGGCAGCCCACACGCTGTCCTGGCAACAGCTGCTGCAATTAGGTACTCAGCCGTCAGTGAGGAGGGGATGCAATGCCTGTGGCACTTGGTGCTGGGCCTCAGCCTTGGCAGGACACAAAGGTAAAGAACCGGGTGGTGAGCACCCGCACCAGGCGGCAGGAATGCTTTTAGGACAGGGGGAGGCTGGCAGATAGGGAGGGGGTGAACTGGGCAGAGGGAGGGCAGGCCAGAGGATGGATTGAGCCCAGGAGCGGGCTGGGGACAGCAGCAGAATCTGCTGCCAAATCCTATACCCCCTTCGAAGCCACGAAACCCAACATGGGTCCCCTTGGTTCTGTGCCAGCTCAGTTGGTGCAGATCCAAGTAGTTCCATCAGGGCTGCTGGTATGCTACACAGGGTAAGAAAACCTATGGTCCCTTGCCCGGAGGAGTCCCATGATGGCTGCCTTGGCCCTGCATGATACAGCGGCAACCATTTTGGCACCACATGACCTCATGGCACCAGAGTAGCATAGGACTGGGCAGCCCATTTGGTAGCTTCTAAGCATCAAAGGAAGTATACTATTCAAAAAATCCCAAGATGTTGGGTGAGGAGACAGGAATCTCTACCAGGGACACAACAGAGACACAAAATAGAACAGAGACTATCTGCAAGAAAAACGTGTATATCTCCCATGAGGGTGAAACTACATGAGATGATGGAGTAACGTGAATGACTCCCTCCTCTCTTTAAACTTTGCAACCATGGGGTAGGGTGTCGCTCCAGTTCAGATCTGAACTATGGTGTGGGGGTCATTTCCATCCTGCAATCTTTTCCTAATAAAAATTACCACTCTTGTTGGAAAAACTTGCTGGAAAAACTTACATAGACATACTGTACATGTTTTTGCATTTGTGGCAAATAGCAAATATGGCAGTGGGGTCATTTTCATTGGAAAACTAGTATGAGAGCAAACCAGTATGAGTAACTCCCTTACATCTGTGCTATGATCTCAGTCTGGATCAAAATACCACCACCACTACCCCACAAAGGCTATTTGCAAAAGTTTAAAGGAACCAGAGTCCATTCATTCATTTATTCATTTATCTCATTGTCTCTTCTAGTTTGTCTTTCGAAGGCAGCCACTTGTAAATTCTTCCTTCATTCCATACTTTCTAGTCATACCCGTGTCTATTTACATGGGAAGCCCATCCTCATAGGTGTGGCAAATCCACACCTTAAGTTGCATTCTTTTCCCAGCAGTAAAGGGCTTTCCATTTTGGAAATGTGTAATGCATGTAGTGGCTTTCTAGCGCTTGTGCACAAAATATGCATACACTGAGGCCAATCACTTGCAAGGAACTGTAATGAAGCAAAGAAGTGGCATGAGTCCGACCTTGCAAACATAACTCTGAGACCTCTGCAACTTGACCCTTCAGGGTCCAGTTGGAACATCTTAGTGAGGATAAAAATAGCCTTTGCCCATAAAATTCTGCTTGCACATTCTTGTGACTACCCAGATCCACAAGTTGGCTGCTATTCATTTTCTGTGTCCGCCTTCATATTACTATGGCAGTCCCTACTTAAACCCTCTTTTTTAGAAAAAAAAATTAAAAACAGAAAAAATATGTCTTATATATGACAAAAATATCAAATAGCAACTATCAATTATAACTCAACTATAGACATGATTTCCATTCTTACATTGTCAGTGGGACAGTTTATAATCTGGATTGCGCTCTAAAAGCATCTTGCTAAAATCATCTTTGTTGCCATTGTCAATCACTTTTTAAAATCTGTGGTAAACTTTCATCAAACGTATGCATTTACTTTATTTTTATCCTACTTCTCAGAAAAAAATATTGGCTCCCAAGGCGGCTCACATAATCAAAAATTCAGTTCACTATGTTTGGCAAGCATTAAAAAGAATTATCTATATCCTGCCCTTCAGCCCCCAAACAGGCTCCCAAGGCAGCATTAATCATTCAAAGTCACACTAAATGTAATGCCCTCATGATATTTAGTTTTTTCATTTCTGTTCCTTATGTTCTGTGTGTGTCTAGACTTTGTTTAAACTGTGTTTGGCAGAATGCGCTCTCCTGCCCTCTGCTGCATACTGCAAGATTCTCCCCACTCGGAATGAAGGTCCTGTACAGATGACACTATCAGGGATGTTCCACATGGTGACAGAGGAACTGTCCTTCCTGTGAAATTTTATGTGTGACCAGAGAGAAGTGCATGATAAGACATAACATTCTTGGGCTGGGTTTACTATTTTTTGCAGCGCCAAAAGTCAACAGTACGTCTGTAACCTATAAATAATTGTAAAATTAGGGCGCAATCCTAACCTGGAGTTAGGCCCACACAGTTAAGCCAGAAAAGTTTGGCTGGCACAAGGGCCACCGTAAAGCGCATTTGGACCACTCTTGGAGTCAGGGGGGATGGGCGCACGTCTGTGTGCTGGCCTCTCTGACTCCGAGAGTAGCCCAAACACACTTTACAGTGTCCCTTGTGCTGGCCAAACTTTGCTAGCCTAAATGTGCTGGCCTAACTCCAGGTTAGGCTTGCGCTCTTAAAGACCTTTTCACTCAACTAAAAAGGTATCACCAATTACAGAGGCGGATCTACAGGGAGGGCAAAGCTCTAAGTGTTGCAAGAAGCCTTACCCTGTCATGTAAATCCCTCCTCTCCCTTGCTGCTGTAGCCAGTAAGCAACGCCAAGATGTTGCTTTTCCCTGTGAGGATTGGTTAAAACGGTGCAGGAGAGGAGTGATTTCCACTGCAAGGTAAGGCTTCTTGCAAAACTTAGAGCTTTGCCCTCCCTTAGATCTGCCTCTGACCAATTAATAAGGTAAGAGTCTTTTGAAAAAAAGCATTAATTTTCAGGTAAGTAATTATAAAAACCTGCAGGTGGCAAGCATTATCACAAAAAGGACCGGATGCTCCCTGCACTCTCACATAGGAAGGAATGTTTGACGCCATGCACCACCTCCCCCCAAAAGTGATGTGTCACAATGTATGCCAATTGGTTTGCAGATGTATGCCAATTTAATTCTGATTCTATTCTCTGCTACTGTGTCTCTTGATGAGTACCTGTTCTTCCCACATATGCGGATGTACAAACCCCTTACAAAGGTAGGGATCGAGTTTAATGCAAGGTTCGGTTGGGGAAACTCCTGCTGCCCCTTTAGCCTGAGGAGTCCATCTGGCCCTGAGGAGGTCAGGGACTGGGTGGGGGGAAGTTGGAGACAGAGGTTCCCCCCAACGCATCTGCCCTCATTGAGCACAACGCGGCACTACAATGATCTTGCTCTCAGATTACACACACCAAGTCCTTGCACTCCTTCTGTGAAGTTACTCCCCAAAGACTTCTTCTCCTGTCTTCCTTCCCCTCCCTCCGCCCTTACAGGGCCGTTTTTAATGCTCGAGGGTACAGGATGTTCTGTTCTCTCTCACTCACTCTCTCTTACACACACACACTCCCCTCCTCCCTCTTTCTGTTCCTCTCTTGAGTTTGTGGCCTTCACCTTTTTAACCCCTGCTCTGCCACTACTGCAAACTAGTTCCGCGCACTGACAATACGCAGACTGCTCTTCCCCCTCCCCTTCTGTCTGCGCATTGCTCATCGCAGAAGTGAAAAGCAAACTCGCCGGCCGCGCCGCATAACCCAGCAACTCCGCGGTTTTTTATGTGGGGGTTTCCTGAGGAGGCTTGTCTGGCAGCAGACAGGGGCACCTGGGCAGTCACCAGCCTGTAGTTGATGAGAGGGCTTAGAGGCAGCGCGTTGCTTCTCTTCCCGCCGCCCGCCCCCCAATTCGGTGGAAAGAGCAACTCCTCCGGTTGCTTAGTGCCTGCAGATCGTGTTGTCTCTTCTCGCTCCCTTTGCCCCTCCTTCTGACTCTGGGCCTTTCTCTACACAGGTTGACTGTTCCTGGGTTACAAGGTTGGGAAGAAGATGACGTGGATTCGCCGATAGCACACAGGGATAAGCGGAGCCATCTGGCAAGAGCGGGCTCCACTCGACGGGAAATACACTGGTGTGGGGTTTTTTTGTTTTTGTTTTTTTTACCGCAGAAGGAATCCCTCGAAGCCTCCGCTCACCCGTTTCTGTGGGGGCAAACGTCAGTCCTTCAGGAAATCAGGCCATCTTAAATATGTCTGAAGCAGAGCCCCTAAAATAAAAAAATAAAGCAGTTTCATAGTATTGACTTCAGTGACGCCCTGTGGAGTAGCAAAGGGCAGAGAGAGAGAGCGCGCGCGCGCACACACACAAACACACCCCCTGGGAGTTGCAACCTCATGATCTGCTTAAAGCTTTTTAACATCACCAATTCATGAGATCATTTACACTTCCAAGAGCTGGCCTTGTTTTCTCAGAGGCTTCCTGGGAGCAAATCAGAAGCAAATGCCACCAATATTGCTGGGACTAAATCTCTCGGGACTAGAAAATTCACGCCATTAATTATTCTACTCAGAGTGGAAGCAGGTGAGGTTTTACCACATTTTGTTTCCTGCCTGCCTTCTAGGGAGCTCAGGATGGCATGCTTTATGGCTCCTCTTCTCCTTTTATTCTCACAACAACCCTGTGAGGAAGGGTAAGAGATGGTGACTTGGCCAAAGTCACCCACTTGACTTCTTGACTGAGCGGGGAGCTCAGCCTGAGTTTTCCCAGTCCTAGACTGAGGCTCTAAGGGCCAAACTACATGTGATGTTAAATCCATCATAAACAGATGACCATAAATCAGAAAGCAGACCATCAAATGTCCTCATGTTCACAAACAGCCAGGGGCAGACAAACGGACACTGATCTAGCTCAGGCACATGGTACACTGTTGCGGGGGGGGGGGGTAACACATCTCCCTGTGCACCATTTTTGCACTAAAAACCACTGCCAAAGCAGCTACGCCCATGCTGCTCTCAAGCTGCATATTCTATGGTCAACCATGGCTACTAGCAGATTTGAAGGGGTAATCTTTATGGGACTGCCATGTGGAGAGAAGGAGTTAAATGCCCCTTCTTTGAATGTGACAGTTTCTGTCTTGATCGCATGCGCACACGCACGCACCCTGCAGCTGCTACTTAACTTTGGGGGAAAACATAGTGGTTCTAAATATGCTTTACACAACACGTCTGGTTTGAGCCTTAGTACTTGAATTGGTCCAGAGTGCCCACTCTTTAAGGGCATGCTTGTTTCTTCAGTTATGCTCTTGGAGGAAGGATAAATCTATGGGGCTAGACACCGCATGAGAGATTTCTGAATATCCTCAAATTAGGTGGGAGGAAGAACTTAGGTCATGAGGGCCTGGGATTCTGTGGGCCAATTCAGCAAAGTTTGAGTAGGTGGAAATGTTTTGGAAGGTAGTAAACGGTGAGGAGTGCTGGTAGGACATCCGATGGAGAGAGAATGAAATGGGGGGAATGTGCTCCCCTGGTCAGCTGGTCATTTATACCTTCTGTGTACGTTTCTCAACCTTCACAGCAGTCCAGAAGCTAACTGTTAGCAGAGCAGAGTATTAGGAATAATTAGAGGGTTTTGTTGAACAGGAGGCTAAGGTGACCTAGAATAAACTATAAACAAACAAAGCCCAAGGCATTCCTTTCAGGGGCCTGATCCTGCTTGCCAAAGTCAATGGGGACCTTGCCGTTGACATAAGGAGGAACAAACTTTCTATTCCTCTCCAGTGACTCCATGTCCAAATTTTGCAACTGGATCTTGCAAACAGCATCTTGGGAAGGGTTTCTAAGGCCTGAGACCAATCTATAGCAGCTATTTTCCCCCACCTTGAAATCTGGAGATTTCTTCCTACAAGATCGAGGCTGCCAGCCACTCCCGCAGCTCTGCAGGGGAGGATCATTCCCCATCCCTGGCACATTCCTGTGGCCAGAGAGTCCTAGCTGGGGCCATGGGAGAGAACACAAAGCACCACAACTAGCCGGGGTGGGGGGAGGAAAGAGAGTGGGCTGGGTATGTGTGTGGAATAAATTCCCCTGTAAAATGGAGTCCAAGTGCCTTTGGATGAATCAGCTTTTGCAGCAATCTTTGGTGAACATTCCGGGCCTCGCACTTCATGAAAATGAATCCAGAAGCCCAAGAGCCAAAGGAACACTTTGAGAATGTCTCTCTTATTGTGGCTTTGTGGCACACATCATTGTCTAATGGTGACATGGTGTACAACTGGGTAATGTTCTGGATTAAGAATGTTCTGGAGTTCTGCTCGACTCCAACACAGTTCCTGACTTAAGGGTGACTTTAGCAAAGTCGCTCTCCATTCCACTCCCATACAGTAGCTGCATAGTGGGTTTAATTACATCCACCTTCTCTGCAAAGGACTGTGTTATTTATGAATGACAAGAACAAGGCCTCACTGTTAGCATTGTTTAATAGCATATGAAACGAGAGCCTGGGAGCTCTCAGTCCAGGATATTCTACTCCCTGCTCTTCTCCAGACCTCCTGCATGACTCATGCCAACATACAGGCTCTTGGAAAGGATGGAAATGTGGCTGTATACATTTTATAAATAAATCCTCTTGTTACGCCTACTTGTAGCCGCAACAGTCTACATTTGATGTTGTGTGCGCTTGAACAGGCTCAGGTTAATCTGCACAGCCGCTTCTGGTGTATTTTTTTTTTTCTACAAGGGGCCACTAGAAGAGATCTCTGGAAGTTAGGATTGCCACCTTTTCCCCTGACAGGGCTCCTCTGACATTAACCCTTCCTGATATGCAAGAATCCAGCAGGTAAAGCATTTTCTCAGCAGTGAGCCTGCATGCAGGACTGGACACAGCCTGCACTGCAGGATTTCTGATTGTCCTGCAGCTGTTAAAAGTCACAGAAGCATTAACAGAAAGAGAAGGTGGCAGCCCAGCTGAAACTGGATACTCTCCTGGGTCTCACATTCCATCCTAATCCTTTATCTTCCCATCCATCTGGTGTCTTCCTTGGGGGTGGTGCAAGGGTAATAGGCTACTTTAGAATGCCAGATGCAGGGGAGTGGCAGTGGGATGGATACAAGCATCTGGTTGTCTTGCATGCTCCCTGAGACATCTGGTGGGCCACTGTGAGATACAGGAAGCTGGACTAGATGGGCCTTGGCCTGATCCAGTGGGGCTCTTCTTATGTTCTTATGTTTTTGAATTATCAGTCCCCTGAGATCCCGCCTCTTCAAACCTTGTTTCTACATCTAACCTGGCTTGATGAGCTGTGTCTCCTCCAGGGATCCCTTGCCTTCTTCACACCATTCTCCTCCTTTTTTCCTTTGCTGCTTTCCATTCATGCCACTCCTACCCACCCAAGGCATTAGGTTCTCTCTTAATCAATCAATCAACAGTATTTATATACCGCTTTTCAACACAAGGTGCACAAAGCGGTTCACAGGAAAACTAAGTTATCAAAGCCACTTAACAAAGTTAAATGGCTTTAGGTTCTCTCTTGTCAACCCTCTACTTTCCATGCTTCATCACTTCGTTTTTCATCATCCTTAATTCATCTTTCTTCTTCCTCTTTCACCTCTGCCCCTCCGCAAACTCAGAGTTTCCTCTTTCATTCTTCAGAGGTTTATGTTCACAGTTGCACCATCATCTTCTCTTGCACCCCTTTCTCTTGGTGAATTTATGTTGTCCAGATAGCAAGAAATACCTCCAGAAATTCCTTCAGTTGTGCTGCTCACACATTACATTTACACTTAAAAACAAAAATCACAGTTTATCCCCCTGCAAGACCAGAAGCGTCGCTGATCATTCAGATCATGCCCCAAAGATAAACAAAAAAATTTCTGTAACATGTGACAATGTCTTCTGGTTAGTGTTTAGATATTGCCTGGTACATATAAAGGGAAATCCAACCACAAAGTGATGTAAATGTTCTTGTTAAGAGCAGTGCCTAGAAAATCTTGGAGAAGTTAGATAATTTGGGGGACAAATGGACAAAAAAAATTAAAAGTGATGGACAACCAATATGCACTGAGCAATGTAACCAACTGAAAAGGCATTTCAGGCCCAGATCAGCCCAATGCCAGGTTTTCAGCTCTCCTACTGCCTGGTTCAAAATTGAGGTTCCTGCATCACAGAGATGTACTTGGGAGACTCTGGCTATAATCCTCTTCAAACCTATCTGGGGAGTAAGTTCCCGTAAACTCAGTGGGGCTTACTTTTGAGTAGACATGTGTAGGATTACACTGCCAGTTCAACATCTTTCAATGCTCCAGACAACTGAGAGACCAATCCAATTTTCCAGTGCTGATGCCAATGGGGTGCTGATGCCAACTGTGCCAACAAAGTGTGCACTGCATGCATCCATGGGAGAGTCATGGAGACCTGCTCAAGGTAAGGGAATGTTTGTTCCCTTACCTTGGGGCTGCACTGTGGCTGCATCAGCACCGAAATATTGGATAAGACTTGTCCAAGTCCCTAAATTTATGTCTAGCCTAGCACGAACAATGCAAGGACACCCACCAGCAGTTGAAGCAAATCCACAGTGTTCTGTTGGCAAGATCTCCCTGTATTTGTTTCCATGGTCTAAAAGATCTTGAGAACTCAGACTGCATTACCATATGAACTGTCCATTGTTCTTGTGTACTCAGATTGTCCAGCAGGGCCTCCTCCTAGGAGGTATGCCAAGGACACTGATAAGCTCTGCCTCCTTTAGAGTGTCTCCACGAAGGGCCTTGAAATAGTTGCATCAAGAATGTGAGGGAGGAACCCAATGGGTTGGCATGTGTGTGTGTGTGCATGCATGTGCAATTTGCCACAAATAGTCTGTACTTTTTAGGGCTTGGTTCATGAATGCATGTAGGGGAGAGTCAAGTGTTCAGATCGCACAGGCACCACAAATGGGTACAGGTCTTGAACTCATGCCCAATCAGGGAGTGAGCACCTCAGGAGCTTATCTGATGAGTTGTAACTAAGCAGCCAATTTTAAATTCCAAGTAAGTTGAAAGTAATCTGGGATGGGTTCAGGCTGGCGAACACCTTGTTCCAGTTGCTTCAACCCGACTGAAACTCACGCATACAGATGAAGCTCCCATACGTCTCCGGCAGAGTCCCTTACAGCATAATCCTACGCATGTCCAATGGGGCTTACACCCAGGAAAGTGTGAATAGGATTACAGCCTAAATCTCTTGCCTGCAAGATCCATCTGGGGCTATGCCAGCTTTGATTGTTGTGTGTGAGAGAGCACAGTGCCAATACTTGGAATGCTCTGTAAAATCCAAGGCACGTCAGTAGACAGGGCAAAGATTTTGGTCCCAAGGGTTCTGGACTAGCTTGAAAAAGTCAAATTAAAATCAAGATTTGAAAACCTTGCAAGGATTTAGCCTATCCCTAACTGTAACGGAGCACATCATTTCACGATATCCACTCACCAATTCATATCATGCACAGTGAATGAATAGTTTTCTTCCATTTCTGAGTGCCCAAGAAGGCAGAATAAGGAGATGCAATACTACTGCTGCGTGTTCACTGTGTCACATTTGCACCATTCATGATTTTTAAACAGCCCTGCATAAACAGCCTTGTGGTGCTTTGGAACATAAAAATCCTGAGCATACCCCCACTCCCTTTACTTAGAGATGAGCAAAGTGAGATGCTTGAAGTTTGCTATAGTCTGATTTAGAAAGCAGAGCCAGAGAAATATAAGGTGCAGGAATGCTATCTTGTGTACTGTACCATGGATGTGTGCTCTTGGAAACAGCAGAGAGTGGACCGACAGCCGGACCCATGAATGTCTCTCTTTATGCCTCGCTGTCTCAGAAGCCTGATGCTGTGTGTCAGGAGAACTGATGCTGCTGACCACAAGCCCGCAGGTGTGGTTTATCTAGCGACACAGCACACCCACTTCCCCGGCTGCTGAGTCAGGCTGTTCCCTTTGCTGCCTCGCGCTCTGTACATTGTGTTCCAGCTCTGCCTCATTGGCACGTAGCCCAGCTCACATCAGCTTCTCACTCTTGTTTGTGTTCTCAGCTTGCACTGAGGGCTGGTTTGCAGCTCAGCAATCCTCCCCTCCCCACCCCCTTCTTCAGCTTTTACCGAGGGGGAAGCTGGGGCTTTTATGCCAGAAGGAAGCCCTCACACAGTGATGGGGTAGTGCAGGGGAGGGGGGGGACACAAACCACCAGTTTCACAAGAGATTAACTTAGGCCAGCTTCACGTTGCCTGTGTGTTATTTCTGAATGTAAATTGTCGCCATCACCCTGTGGATCTAGTGAAGCAAACAAGTTCAACAACATGCAACCCTGTACATAGTTGACATGCATGACTACGTATAGTATCCTGGGAGACACATGTTTGTTGCACGCTCACAATGATACTTGGTAAATATGTACTGGCTTCCAAGAACCCTAAATGAAGCTTTTTCTCTCCTCCATCTCCCTTGCGCACACGCTTAAAATCATCAAGCTTCGCCCACATGACCTCTGAGCCCAAGCCAGTGGGATGAGCTGGTGCCATCAGTAGCAGTACTGTACACACCAGCACATCAATGATATAAATGTGCCAGAGATACTTGATGACAAATGGCCTCAAAAGAAATCAGAACGTGGTTCTTCTGGGAATGACATCCAAGACTATGAGGTAGTCTTTGCCCTCAGGGAACCTGCACTGAAAGCACAATCCTAACCTGGAGTTAGGCTGGCATAGTTAAACCCCCAAAGTTTGGCCAGCACAAGGGTCACCATAAAGTGCGTTTGTACCACTCTTGGAGTCAGGGAGGATGGTGCACATCTGTGTGCTGGCCTCTCTGACTCCAAGAGTGGTACAAACATACTTTTCAGTGTCCCTTGTGCTGGCCAAACTGTGCTGGCCTAACTATGCCGGCCTAACTCCAGGTTAGGATTGTGTCCTGAATCAGTCCAACAAATATGCAGTTTGCACACATTTTTGGCTAAACCTGAATATGAAAGGTTAAGTGCACCGCTCCTCCCTTTTGCTGGTTCCAGATGCACCAGTACATCTTGAAGGGCCTTCTGTCTAAATCATGTTCCATACTGGCTCCTTCTGTCTCATATCACCAATCTATTCACTTCCAAGCAGGCTTGTGGTTCTGCAGGAAGGCCAGGCTGCAATGGACCTCCAACCTTCCATGCCCCACCCAAGATCAAACAGCGCACCTTGGGAAATTGTGGTCATAATTCACCAAAAAAAGAATATTTTATACATGGGGAAGTATCACATCAAGGCCTGTTTGTAACTGTACTAAGATCCTTAAATAAACACAAGATACTCTGGGAGTTCCACCATGCATCCTCCAGACCAGTCCTTGAAATAGAGAAGACTTGAAAGACCTGGTCTCCCTGGATCTTTCTCCTTGGTTAAGACTACAAACATATGCAAATGTCCTTTAGATGCTCTCCCAGCCTTGTGGGAGCCACATTAATGAACAGCTCCCACTTGACTTAAGAGAACAAGGGACCATTAATACATAGGTAGTCACACCACTTCCACACAAGCAAGAATAGAACACCAGTAAAGGAAGTTGGTCCTAGTCTCAAGTGGATGTCAATGTTTGTTTACAAACCACCTCTTTACTCTTGTCTAGTATATCTATCTTTACTCTCCTTCCTTTATGTGTTTCAACTCTATGTTTAAAAGCCAGACCTTGACAGGTTCTATATCTCTTGTGTGCTGCTCCTGCCACCACCAGCTCTGCATGGAATTTTTGGTTGATGTGAACCACTTTGGGAGGTCATATTTGCCAGGAAGTGGCAGTGGCATACATACAGAGGAATCAGTGTGGTAAGTACTGCAGGCGCTGCAATGCACTGTGTAAGTGGCCCTGCCCACTCACCATCCGAGCCATTCCGGGCAGTGACAGCAACACGCAGGTACTTGCCAAACCAAATGGCATCTCCTATACATTGCCATCGCTGCCTGGAATGGTTCGGATGGTGAGTGAAAGGGGCTGCTTAGCACCTGCAGTACTTACTGCACCAACCTCTTGTAGCTGCTGACAAGAGGTGATAGCACAGGCTTTCCTCATAGAATTTGCTTTACACCAGGAAGGATATGCCAGTTCCATTGGAAAGACCCACACAATTGGGCCCTGCCCATGTGGTTGGGTTATGTAAGTGTTCTAGCCACAAAGGAGCTGTTCACAGATAAGCATCTCCCATGAGGCTGGGTAAATGTCTAAAAGACACCTGACATCTGCTGAACATTTGAATACCTCACAGGTTGTGTTGTCAACAGCAGATGCAAAGAAGGAACCAACTCTTGAGCTTGTGTGTCCTTAAAGAGCAGAAGGAGGCTTCATGTTGTACCAACAGAATACTATGCAAACTATGGCACTGACACACAATGGTATGTCACAAAAATGACATGTACTGACAGCATCTTGTTACCATTTCTGTCATAGCCAAGCCTACAAATCAGGGCTTTCCAAACTGTGTTTTGGAATCTAGCCTTGGGAGATAAAGGAAAACTAGGGGGCAGATCAACCAGGAGTAGTCTGCCAGGCTGATAGGAAAGTGTGTTTGTGTTTGGATCTGAGTGCACATGTGAGGGAAGGGGAACAGGGGGGGGGTATCTGCGCTGAGGCAGGACAAGACAGGTGACCTGGGCACCAATTGGAGCAGTTGCCAGTGTGTGTGCTCCAATTGCTTCCACAGTTGGGAATTGCTAATTGCCCCATGCTATTTAACATCTACATGAAGCTGCTGGGAGAGGTCATCCTGGGGTTTGGGGTGGGATGCCATCAATATGATGATGACACCCAACTCTATCTCTCCTTTCCCCCTGATTCTGAGGAGGCAGTTGAGGTCCTGGATCGCTGTCTAGAGGCAGTTGGGGGCTGGATGTGGGCGAACAAGCTGAAATTAAATCCGGATAAGACAGAGGTGTTTTTGGTCCGGAAATCCACAGCTCGGGTGTTGGACTATCGTCCTGCTCTGAATGGGGTTGCGCTCCCTCTGAAGGAGCAGGTCCACAGCTTGGGGGTTCTCCTGGATCCACAGCTGAGCCTGGATTCCCAGGTGGCAGCGGTGGCCAGGGGAGCCTTTGCTCAGCTTCAGCTGATTCGCCAGCTGCGACCATACCTGAGCTGCGCGGACCTGGCCACAGTGACCCACGCCCTAGTGACATCCAGATTAGATTATTGCAATGCGCTCTACGTGGGGCTGCCTCTGAAGACGGTCCGGAAATTACAACTAGTACAGAACGCGGCGGCTCAGGTGGTTGCCGGGGCACATCGGTTTGACTCTGTCGAGCCGTTGCTTCGGCGACTACACTGGCTGCCGGTTCTGTTCCGGGCCAAATTCAAGGTGCTAGTTTTGACTTTTAAAACCCTTTATGGCTTGGGTCCGGGGTATTTGAGGGGCCGCCTCCTTCCATATAATCCTACCCATACTCTGAGGTCATCTGGGGGGGGCCCTTTGAGCCGCCACCAGGAGAGGTGAGAGGGATGGCAGCCAGGAAGAGGGCCTTCTCGGCGGTGGCCCCCCAACTTTGGAATACCCTCCCCTTAGAGTTGAGAACTGCTCCCTCTTTGGCAGTATTTCGGAGGGGGCTGAAGACCTTTTTGTTTCAGCAGGCTTTTAGTTGTTGACAGGCTGGCTGGTTTTCCTCTTTTTACACCCTTGTATATTTTATGATCCACAGCGTTGGCTGTTTTAAAGTTTAATTGTTTTAATATCGTTTTAACTATTTTTTTAACTATTACACATAATGATTTTATTGTATTTTAATTGTTGTAAGCCGCCTTGGGTGCCTTCGGGCAGAAAGGTGGGGTATAAATTTAATAAATAATTAAATAAATAAATTGATTGATTGATTGATTAATTGATTGAGGCGTATGCACCTGCTCAGCAGTTGGTTGGGCAATTTTGAGCTTCTGAGACTGTGCCAGTTGCTTTTCAGCTGGGAAGCAATTGGCACACATGTGCCCTCTCAGGTGGTTTCGCCCAGCTACAGCTGCAAGTGCCTGCATGCTCCCATAGTTTCCTGAGGGCACAATCCTAACCTTTAGCCTGGCACAGTTAGGCCAGCAAAGTTTGGCTGGCACAAGCGCCACCGTAAAGTGCATTTGGACCACTCTCGGAGTCAGGGAGGATGGCGTACATCTGAGTGCTGGCCTCTCTGACTCCAAGAGTGGTCCAAACATACTTCATGGTGGCCCTTGTGTTGGCCAGACTTTGCGGTCCGAACTGTGTCGGCCTAGCTCCAGGCTAGGATTGTGCTCTGAATTGGGAAGCAGCAGGAGCACTGCTGCCTGGGCAATCACAGCTGGAGCTGGGGCGATTTTGCCCCAGCTGCAGCTACGAGAACCCTCACGCTCCCCTACTCTGAAGTGATGTCTCATGGCATCATGAAGTCATGCGACATCACTCCATTCCTGCCCCAGGGCACCATGGAACCCTGGTACGCCTTGAGTGTGTGTGTGTCTCATATCCTTCATACAAGTGAAGGGGAGAAGATTCATGGATCAAGAGGAGGAGCCATGTGCTGTGGGGGGGGGGGGGAGAAATCATTCCAGTTTCTTGTAGGTCAAATATCTGGAATTCACTGAACATGGAAAGAAAAAGGTTGGGGGGAAATTTCCTGGAGAAATGAACCCAACATTTGAATAGGGCTTGCAGTCACAAACCAGCTCACTATATGACATTGTTCCCATCGCTGCCCTCTACGATGCTAGGCAGTGCCTGGCTTTGTGTCCTGTAACTTCATCAGCAGGAAGCTTCCCCCCCCCCGCCTGATCCCCACTCTCAGTCCCCAAGTCATCGCCTGGGAGGAGATTGGTATGGTTTGTTACACTCAGGCCGGAATGTACTTTGTGTTACAAGTGGCTTTAGTCCAGAACTCCGAAGCTGGACTTTATTTATACTTCCCTGCTCCAGGCTCGGTTACATCCTGCTGTCAGTTATGTGTCTGCCTGCCTGCTTCTATCTGGGAGAGGGATGACCCAGTCTTGGAAAAAACGTAATTCGTCTCACTGAAGACACAGGAACCAAACTGGACCTTGCCTGCCCACTTTTCTCTCCAGTGTAGGCAAAGAACGGCTATATAATCGGGGAACAGTTTTCTTTCCTTTCATGTTTTTGTCTGTGTCTGGGCTGAGAAGGGAATGAGTACTGGCTAGAGGGCAGTAAGCATGGGGAAGAGCGGGCCCCAACCTAAGGCTGACTCAGAGTGACCTTGGCAGGCCAGAAAAGCTTTGTGCCTCATTTCCTCATTAAGTGCAGGGATACTTACCTCATGGGGAAAGGGTTGCCTGTCTGGAAACCCCCACCTGGAACCTCTTTGATGGGAGTTCTAGAGGGAGCTCAGATGACCTTACAGGGTTTATAGGACTGAAATGTCAGGCAATGTGGTCTGGTGGATTGAGAGGGAGCCTAGCCTTGTTATAGATTCAAGCCTTGCCTCTGTCACAGATACAGGATGTGACCTTGGACAAATCACTGTCTTTCATCTTCAGCTCTTCATATGCAAACTGGAAAGAATTAGTATTATCTACCTTGCAGGGTTGTTGAAAGGGTAAACACTGGGTGTTGTAAAACACTTTGCAAATTAAAAGGGCTATTTAAAGGATAGGCAGGGCATCAGAAAGCCATGGGAAATATTGCCTTCTTGATCTGTGCATTGGGTGTGAACAAACCCCTGAATAGCCATCATGCATTACACCTTTTTTCTGACATTACTATATCGACATGGCGGACAATTAGGCTTTAAGTTTAATTAATGTAAGCCTTTATCCAAAAGATTCAGATTAGAAGGGTAATATACATATGCATGATAAACAGGGATAGTGGTAATGAGGGAGTTATTTTATGGGTAATGGGGCAGTTAAAAGGTGGAATTTTATACTAAAACAATAATAATAGATTATTTTAGTCTGCAATCCCATTTACACCTACCTGAAAGTAAGCCCTACTGAGCATTGTGGGACAGACTTCTGAGTAAAAAATTAACCATTACATGTACAAAGTGAGTCTAGGGATGTCTACTCAGGAGTAAGCCCCACTACAATAGGTTCAGTGGGATTTCCTTCCACATTGTTGTGTGGAAATTGCCATCTAAACCTTCCATATCTATTTTACTTCCATTTAGAACTCAAAACATTAGTGTTAGCCTTCTATTTACTTTTATTATGACTGTTGTTATTTTAAAAATTACTTATATACTTTTATTTCCTCTTATGCCTGCCTTCCCTCAGTTCCTCAAGTTCAAGACTTCATCCAAATGATCCAGATCAAATCCAAATTATATGATCCTTTCCAAATAAACAGCATGAGATGGACAATTTTCACGAGATGGACAGTTTTTCTGTCTGTTAGCACTTAAGCAGTACTGGGGAAATTAAGGAATATCCTGCATTTATACAAGGAACAGCCTTGCTGCAGAGTAGGATAGACTTTTTTAAATGTTTACATGTGTTCATGGTGTCCTACTCCCAAATGGCTTGAAATTAGCATGTTTAACAGAATGCCTCTTTGCTTATTTGAATTGGCGCAGGGGGTCTTTTATGCATCCCACTTTTAGAGGCTCAGTTGATTACAGAGGCAGATCTACAGGGAGGGCAAAGCTCTGTTGCAAGAAGCCTTACCCTGTCATGTAAATCCCTCCTCTCCCTTGCTGCTGTAGCCAGTAAGCAACGCCAAGATGTTGCTTTTCCCTGTGAGCAGTGGTGTCATCTAAATGATTTAACAACAGGTACTCACTTTTGATTGGCACGTGTCGGGACCCGCCCACCGGAAGTGACATCATAAGCCAGAAGTGATGTCGTGGCAGGAAGTGACATAAAAAGGCCTCTTTTTGAGGCCTCAGACAGTTTTAAACTGACCCAACAGTTGCAACAGTATTCCACAGCACCCCCAGAACATGTTAAGGAGGCCTGGCATCATGTTAAAGTGACCCAACAGTTCCAAAACCCCAGAGCAGCTCCTTTTTCAGTGGCAAGGCAAGGCAAGGCTCCGCTCGCTGTCTTCCTGGCTCTGAGAACGTGCAGGCAACTCAAACGTGCAGGAAATTCAAACGTTGCAGGGGGCGGAGTCGATGAGTGGGCGGGTGAATGGGCGGGGCCAGCTGTAATCCTAGAAACCGGTACTCGTGTACCCCGCGTACCCCCTGCATGACATCACTGCCTGTGAGGATTGACTAAAACGGTGCAGGAGAGGAGTGATTTCCACTGCAAGGTAAGGCTTCTTGCAAAACTTAGAGCTTTGCCGTCCCTTAGTTCTGCCTCTGGTTGATTAGGAACACATGAGAGGGCCTTCTTTCAGTACAGTAGCTGAGGGGGGGGGGTCACAGGGGCCACATGACCCTGGCTGGCACTCTTCTGGAGGCAGCAATGCTTCCCCCAAGCCACCTGCCCCCCACGCTCACAACCTCAACTGTGCTGCACCAAGGAAGGTTCTGGGGGGACAGAACCTCCCACCCCAGAGCCTTCCTCAGTGTGACATGGCTGGAGTAGAGCCAACCACTACCTTGGAAGCAGCTGGCTTCACTCGAACCATGCAAAGAAAGGCTCTGGGAGCTACAAAACCCACCTCTTGATCCTTCCTCGGTGCGGCCAATTGACTGTGCTGGGAGTAAGTGATGTCATCACATCACCACATCTCCAAGTCAGGGGCAGGCGGTGGCAAGCCAACCAGCATGCCCTGGGGCAGCATGCCAACTGGCTACTGGCCACTGTCTTCCTAATGGGAGCCCCCAAGATGTTTATGTCCTTCCCCCAAGCAATCTGCTTGTTGCCCTCATCTGCCCATCTTTCCCCTTTTAGCATCCACTACGTAAGAACTTAACTTTCCTACCAGACCTTCAATAAGTTGCGTCTGATCTGATAGCTCTTGTGGCTTTGTTTCTTGCTTTGCTCCTTTGCCGCATTTTTATTTTTATTGTTGCCTTGTGTTGTTATTTTATTATTTGATTGACACTGTTTTTCATTTTCTGATGTGAGCTGTCTTGAGCTGTCTTTTACTGGAAAGGTGGGGTATACATTTTCTAAAATAAGCAAAATGAAATGTGCTGGAGTGGGCAAGAACAAATCCTCCTAAAAAGATACAGGGAGAAGTCAGTTGAAAGTAGCTATGGATTCAAAATGCCACTGTTCGACAAGAAAAGAATGTGGACATGACTAGTAGGGATGTCAGGGGCATGAGCCAAAAGGGCTTCACAATTGGTATGCTTGCTTGAGTGAGTATCACATTGCACCCCCAATCTGAACAGGACTAGTATCAGGAGTCAGCATTGCTGGGCAGCTACTGAGTGTCCAGAACCCTCAAGGGCCCATTCTTTACTCCAGAGACCACTTCTGTGCCTATGACCTCCATAAGATTTGCTCAAGGACTTTGCTCAAGGCCCACCCAAGTAGGAAAAGGACTATGGAGGGCTGTTTGCTGAAGCGTCCCTGAAACCTGGATCTGATCCTAAATTTGGAGAACACTTGGCAATCCTCAGCATGGTAATACTACTAGGACAATACCATTTGTGGTAATCAATGGTGGCCATGCAATTCTTGCACATTGACTGCAGAGTTTGGGGAAAAAAAGTGAGGACACAACAAACACACTGCAATTTGAACTTATGGGTGTGATTTGAACTTATAAAGACAAAAAACACTCAGTGACACTGAAGCAACACAATGGTGTGAAATGGTGCATGTATCATCAATGTATATAATTAAAGCTGAATGCAGAATCTGGATTTTCTTTGAGCCGTGTGTGTGTGTGCGTGTGCGTGCGTGTGTGTGTGTGTGTGTGTGTGTGTGGGAGAGGGCTTGGAATTGGAACACAGTATGTACAGTTCTTAACAAAGGCTGTGGAATTTATCAGGAGACGTTCAAGGCTGCGATAAGGCGTCCCTGCCACATTTGGATAACAGAGTTTAATTGCATTTTTTCCCAAGATATGGCCTGAATTTGTTGTCCTTTTAATGTTCAGAATGTTACCATGATGAAGAACTGGATCAGCAGGAGAGAAGCAAGAACATTTGATCAGTTCTGCGGTTTTGAAACAATTGCTGCTTCTCTCCGGTTGAACTGGAAAAAAAAAAGGCTAACTCAATTTATGGATGTGTAAAATGAGAGTCCTTCACGAAGCGCGCACAGCCTGAGATGATGACACAAATTGCCCATACCGATGCACTTCAGGCTGCTGCTGCAGCAGCACAGAAAGTACTCTTTACATTGTCACCAGTCAATATTTGGGATCGGGGAAGCAGGAACAAACTTGTTACTCAAATTTCCTTCTGAAAGAGTATGCCACAGCTGAAAACATCTCTCATTATAAATGCAGCCCACTCCTTTGGGAAACGGAATACCGCGAGTCCTCCTCGCTCCTTGAAAACCGTCTTGACGGGAGAAAGAATGCAAGCTTTAGGCGGCTGCAAGTCATTTTCGCTTGTTCTGGTAATCCTCCTCTACATTAGTACATCCTGTCCCTGCTGTGTGTGTGTGTTTTTTTAAACTGACAGTGGCATAAGTGCTAGTAATGGGGCCACACCATTGTTAAAGAGGCAAAGATCATCTAACGCAAGAATAAGAATTGAAAATTGTTTAGACCTATCTATTGTAGCACTTAAATTGTCATCTGGAGCAGCTGCACCCAGGGCTGACAACGGGTACAGAATGTGCTAAGAGTAGGCAGGCTATTGTGTAATTTGGAGCGAGCAGTAAACATTGCCTATACCCACAGACATGCTCAGGCCTAGGCTCCATTGAGCAGCGGACGGCAGCACCGCTGCTGCACAATTCAGTGTGCACAGCCACTCCCCACTGTAAACCTCTCAAACATAAAGGATTCTTGCGCAAATGAGAACATACTCCCCCCTCCCCCTTTGGGTTAAAACTTGGCACACTGAGATACCAGCCTCAGAACAAATATTTTTAGAAAAATGTACAAGGAGAGAGAAAAAAACAACAACATTGGTGTGCCTGAATGAGGCAATAGTTTATCCAGACTATGCAAGAGAGACATCTACCCTGCCTGTCTAAAAGCAGCATTAAAAAAAAAATCGTTTGGAGCTCAAAAAACGATCAGCAGGCCGCCTCCTGTGGGAGAAACATATGCCAGCCCATCTGCAGAGCAGCTCCAAAAACATATAGATCCGCTTACAACATGCAATATTTTAAATGTCAATGCATGGATATATACAAACTGCCTGCCAGTTCCCCTGTCACTTGGCATTTCTGAACAGTTGATGGGCTGAGCGCTCGCTTCCAGACTCCATCACAGAATCACATTCAGGCCTCCAGATGAATCAGTTTAACAGGTACATTGATTTAAAGACCTGCATTTAAAAAAAAAAAAAACAATTGCAGCTACAATTGTGTATCATATGTGTACCCAACACTGAAATGTACATAGGGCTCGGAAGTACGTGCTGTGCTCAGTGAGGACAAGCTGTACCCATAGCCAGCCCAGCCACGAAGTGACATGATGTGGCTTGCATCAGTGGCAAATGGCTGGAAGGCATGACACATTTGGGGTTGCCTTGGAGCCTGCTACTGCCACCTCCTCCTTCTGGCTCATTGTGGACATGAGCCTCATTAATTGACTTGAGTGAGAAGCAGATCTCTTCTTCCTTACTGTGCTCTCTGTTGCATGATTTTTGCAAATGAAAAAGTGCTGGACATCTGATTTTATTTACAGGGACCGTATGAATTCCTGGCCCTAGATTCAATCTCTGGTACCTCTCCAGGTAGCAATGGGAAGAATCCCTATTTGAAACCCTGATAACCTGCTATTCATCAGATAATACTGAACCACAGCGACCATGATAAGCACTCCACATGTACATAACTCTGTTGCTACTGTAGCTATCATTTTGCTCAGGGAGCAACTTCCAACTTTTCCCAGGTACAATCTGAAGTGCTACAGAAGCCTGCAAAGCCAGCTTGAGCAGATACCATGTTAGGATCAGCGGTATGGGTAGAAGGAGTGGACATTTGAGTAGCTCAGGCAACAACACAACACTCCCACCCTCTGAAAGGTCTCTATATTGGCCCACTCTGCAAATGTAAAGCTGTCTGAAATTGGTTTAGCTCTCTGAAATTGGTCTGAAATTGATGAAAATTCATCATCATTTTCCCATAGAACCACCAGAACAATCATTCTGGAGATATATAGTCCATCATATTTCCAAGGGACGTGGTGGCGCAGCGAGTTAATCCGCTGTTGCTGGGCTTTCGACCGCAAGGTTGGGAGTCGAGACTGCGTGATGGAGTGAGCTCCTGTTGCTTGTCCCAGCTCCTGCCAACCTAGCAGTTCGAAAGCACCTAAAATGCAAGTAGATAAATAGGGACCACTTCAGTGGGAAGGTAACGGCGTTCCATGCGCTACGGCGTAGAGTCATGCTGGCCACATGATCGGACAAAAACGCCGGCTCTACAGGCTTTGAAACGGAGATGAGCACCACCCCCTACAGTTGGTCACGACTAGACCATTCGGTCGTGGGGAAACCTTTACCTTATTTCCTGGGTTTCCTGGCAGAGATTAATTTCCTGGGTTTCCTGGCAGGAGATTAATCAGATTTGAAATTATTTAAATTTTATGAGATGTAAGCATGGCCCAATATTGCAATATCCTGCCCAGTAGTATTCTTCAGTGTTGTCAATCCAGAGCTTCTTTGTTGTATTTATGTATTTGTACTCTGCCATTTTGGATAATGCCTTCACAAGGAAGTTAGTTAATAAAACATCTACCATTCAGAATGCAATCCTAACCTGGAGTTACGCTGGCACAGTTAGGCCAGCAAAGTTTGGCACAAGGGCCACTGTAAAGCACGTTTGGACCACTCTCAGGCTGCAATCCTATACACAATTACCTGGGAGTAAGTCCCATTGAATTCAATGGAGCTTACTTCTGAGTAGACATGTATAAGATTGTGCTGCCAGAGTCAGGGAGGATGGCGCTGGACTCCCTGATTCCAAGAGTGGTCCAAACTATGGTGCCCCTTTTGCCAGCCAAACCTTGCTGGCCTAACTGTGCAAACAATCCAGGTTAGGATTTTGCTCTGTCACAGTAACAATAATAGACCCACAAGGCCAGCAACAGAGAGGTCCCAACAATGAATTAAAACCAGCTAATTATAAAAGCCTTCAAAAAAGATTTTAGGACACAACTAAGGTTGCCAACCCTTCGGGATTGAGGCTGATTTTGGGAGACTCCAGGCCAATTTCCAGGTGACTATGGAGAACAATCATGGAGATTTTTACAGGGCCTCCGGAGCTGCTAATGTTCTATCATTTTGGAAAATCAGCCTCCAAGAACAGCTTCAGACAAAGCTTGCAATCCTAAGCACAACAGGGATGGAGTTTCAGAGCGGTGCCACAACTGAAAAGGTCCTGTCCCTGTTATCTGCCAACCAAATCTGCTTTAAAAGTGGGCCAGACAGCAGAGCCCATAATACTGATGGTAGGGTGCACTTTAGGTAGATCATTCCCCTCTATAAGTATTACATATTTGACACACCTTGTTCCCAATTTCTTATGGAACTATATAATGCGTTTGGGGGAAAAACACTGGTGCAAGCCATGAAACACAAGCTAGTGTTCCCATTACCACTGCAACCCAGTTTTAAGGAGGGGGGCTGCAAAATAAAAAGCCTGCTTCTGCTCGCTGGTGCTTCTTGTCTCATATCTTTTTTCCTGGAAACTGAGTGCGCATTTGACTTTCCCTACAGGGAACATGGACTAGAGCAGAGCTGTAAGCCAAATAGTGAGCCATTGATACCCAACCCTCAAATCTTCAACTACAGTTCAGTGGGAAGGGGTCTGGGCTGAAGGTGCTCTGCAGTTGTGCACCCATATCCACCATTCCCCTTCCCCAACACTCACTCCTCTTTTCCCCCATCCACTATGCTATGCTATTCTTCAATGTAGCAGGCAGGGATTCAAAGTGCTGGGAGGAGGGCTAGCTGGGCAGCTGATCTTCTGCACCAGGAATTCCTACCACACAAGGGGTGAGCCTGTACATCAGCACAACAAAGATCCAGAACAGGGGAAGGAGCAGCAAGCCATAGAAAAGCAATCAGGAAGCCCACTGATTACTTTGATTTGCAAAACTCCAGGGATCAGTCAACATGATTTTTAAAAGTGTCATGCAAAACACTATGTAAAAACTACCACAGACACATGAATGAAAAGACTGAGGTGAAAGCACCTATCAGCCTGTCTACAGAAATGCAATATATGTAATGTATGCTAGGTGCGTACTGACCTTTTCAAAAGCACAGTTAAGTGTGGATGCATGTGCTCAAATTCATACATGTAAAATGTATTCAATGCACTCTCATGTCAACATCTCCCTGCATATACAAGCTACCCTACAATGGGCTATCTTTGCCATTTGCAGGGAGATTGGATTGCTAAGGAGGGGGGCACATTGATTCCAAACATGTGCTCTCCATGTGCATTCCGAGATGGTACAGTCCCCAGAGAACCATATTACGTGCCTTTCCTAAGCATTTGAATCAGCTCTAAGTGTTCTGAAGCAACACAGTCGTGAAATAACCATGGTAACACTACTGCTCAATTCAGCCTTGATACCTGAATACTGAAAGGTAGATAATATAGCACCAGTTTTTAACAAAGGTCTTCACAAGCAATTCTGAAAAGCTTCATTTACTAAAATAGTCTTATGCTTATAGCGCTATCAGTAAGGGCACTGCTTTTGAAGAAATGTAAAACCTTTTAATGGTGACTCTACATTTCTGTCTATTTTAGACATCTGCGAACCAAGGACAAATTGGCAATGCGGTTTATTTTCATTCCCTTTCATCAACAGATCTACCAATTTTATTGCTCTTCATGCATGTGCCTGGCGAGTCCCCCTTGAGTGCTTGATTGTTAAGTACTGTACTACCTATTCATTTGTTGCCTTCCAGCAAACAAAACTGCTGGCTCTTTTATCTGTCTAGCTCTTGCTGACTCACAAGTGAGCCCACTGTTGCTTTGTACATGAGAGTCAGTGATGGAATAGTATCCCTGACTTCCTTTAAACACACACACACACACAACCACTTAACCTGCTTAAGTATCATGCCTGGACACAGTTTATCCATGTTCTGGCAACCTTATAGCAAGGTCTTGTCCATGAAGCGGCCTTTGAGAACTGTTTGGAAACTCTAGTTGGTGCAAACTACAATGGCAAGGCTGCCAGGAGGGTCTGGGCAAGGAGATCGTATTGCAGCAACGTTCCACGGGTTCCTAGTCCATTTCAGGGCATGATCCAAAGTGCAGATGCTTATGACGTCCAATGGCATCATATGGCCAGTGGCGCAGTTGTGCTTTATGGAAGTCCTATATACAGCACAGCTTGGCCTCCACCACAGCAAGCAGTGAGCAGCTGGATCCACAAGCAGCAAATTCTCACTCTGCCATGATGCAGGCAAGTCTGTGCAGGGGGCAAGCAAGAGGCAGAGGTGAGAGAAATGGGGAGGGCAAGGGGAAGAACAAGGAGGATGCTGAGTTGTGCAGGAGGGGTGGAGGCCATGAAAAAGGAGGTTGCAGCAGCAGCACCACTAGTATCCCAAGCCATGATTTCCTGACTCAGATTCACTCAGGCTTGTGCCAGCAAAGTAGCTGGTGGGTCCAAAGTAGATTCATTGGGACAATGGAGGCTTGCATTGGACCAAGGGGAAAAAATGTTTCCTCACCTCCTGAACCCTCCAGGACCCAAAGCTCTCCTGTGGGATGCAACATGCCCTCCATTTGGTGCAGCTGCATTAGCGTGCAGGAATTTGGTACAATTGGGCTGCCTGTGTCTTCCATGGGACTTGTTCCCCGGTGATGCTTGCCTGACATCTAAGTTGATATCTTTCAGAGTGCAATCCTAAAGTAGACAAAACGGGTGGCCAGAAAGAAGGACTAAATCCAGAAAGATCCATCTGTATGTGTGTAGTTCTTGAAAGATAGAACATTTCTGTAAAAATTGTAAAAACCTTCGGGTTTATGAATAAAGTCTGCCTATGTAAACCGCCTTGAGTTACAGTCACTAGAGAAATCTGGTGACCTAAGAAAGGCGGTATATAAATCCAGGTATTATTAGTTTTATTATTAAACTGGAGTTAGGCCAGCATAAACTATGCCATAAAAATTTGGCCAGCACAAGGGCCACCATAAAGCATGTTTGGACCACTCTTGGAGTCAGGAAGGAAGGGCTCACGTCTGTGTGCTGGCCTCTCTGACGTCGAGAGTGGTCCAAACATACTTTACGGTGGCCCTTGTGTTGACCAAACTTTGCTAGTTTAGCTTATGCTGGCCTAACTCAGTTTAGGATTGCGCCCTCAGTATGAGGTGAAAGAGATGCCTTTTTTTTCTCAAAGGGGCCAATCCTATCCAACTTTCTGGTGACGATGCAGCTGCAATACAGCCCTGAGGTAAGTGAACAAATGTTCCCAACCTTGAAGGGGCCTCCATTACTGTCCCCTCACCACAGAATGCAGCACACACCCCATTGGGACAGCCACAGCAGGGCTGGAAAATTGGATAGGATTTGGCCCAAAGTCTGCTGATCTTTTACTGCGTTCGCTTCAGTTTTAATATGTGTTTTATATTTTATCATGTTGCAGTGATGTTGCCTGGCTGGCCAGTGCCCACAATGGGATTACATATGATGCCACATCACATCACACAGACAAACCATGTCATTGTGTCACACACACACACACGCCCCGCCTCTGGATTGTGCCTGATCTGGAGCCATCGGAGATGTGGGCAGGTGGGGGTCCCTTCACTCACCACTCCAAACACTAGGCGGCAAGTGCTGCACACCTCTCCCCTAGCAGAGAGCCCAGCAAACCTCTGCATCACTGCAAGGGGGGGGGGGCTGCTCCAGCTACCTTGCCCTAGCTACACCACTGTCCTATTGTTTTATTAATTGCTTTTTCCATTGTTGTAAATTTATTTATTTATTTATTTATTTTAAAGATTTTTACCCCGCCTTTCTGCCTAAAAAGGCATTCAAGGCGGCAATACAAAAACAATTAAAAAACAGAATAAAAACATCATAATTTAAAAACAGTGATTAAAAACAATATAAAAATACAATATACAAATACAACTGTTATCCCCTGGATCGAGTACAAAAAAAATAAAAAATACAAGAAATACAAGACCAGCCAGCCTGTCAGCAACTAAAAGCCTGTTTAAACAAGAAGGTCTTGGTAAACCATCCTGATAATCTCTACGAAAGGGTAGTATATCAATAAAATAATTGAGCATTGGCTTCCTGGGTGAGGAGGGAGGGGTCATCCTTTTCCAACCGGAGAACAGAATCGAATCATAAAACGAGGTGAGCAGATAGGCCTGCTACTCACAATAATTGTTGTAATGTGCGTGTCACAACGTGTGACTGACTAAGGACACAATCCTAAACCGAGTGAGGCCGGCATAAACTAAGCCAACAAAGTTTGGCCAGCACCATGGCCACCGTAAAGTATGTTTGGACCACTCGCGGAGTCAGAGGCCAGCACACAGACATGAGCAGTGATGTCATTCAGGGGGAACGGACCAGAACGGGCGTTCCGGATCCTAACGGGCTCCGTGGCTGGTTCCGGGTTCCCGACAAGTGCCAATCAAAAGTGAGTTCCTGTTCCTAAATAATTTGAATGACACCACTGGACATGAGCTATCCTCCCTGACTCTGAGAGTAGTCCAAAAACACTTTATGGTGCCTCTTGTGCTGGCCAAACTTTGCTGGCTTAGCTTATGCTGGCCTAACTCCAGTTTAGGATTGCACTCTGAGTGAGGGCTTACAGAGAGGAAATCACCCAGGTATGCCCTGTGGAAACCCTTGCTTGCACACATAAGCAGGAATGAATTGTGAATCTAGTCCAGCGGTTTCCAAACTGTGAGCTGTGGCTCCCTGGGGAGCTGCAGAAGCCAGCCAGCAGAATCCTCAGAAAAACCTGCCACCCTATACAATGTATAGGTCTGTTGCCTTAATGGGAAGCCATGTAGGTCAAGGGAGCCTCCAGCTAAAAAGTTTGGGAACCACTCCCCTAATCTACAGGGTGGATCAGAACTTTAGGCTATAGGAGTTGTATAGGCAGTGTTAATATAATAGGAACACAGAAAGTAACTAACACTCACAAGGCTACGTTTCCCCTCCATAAACCATGCTAACACCATTTCTTGCTTTACAATGTTGCAATTTAAATGTTTATTCATGTCATTAGCCATTTGTATACTGTGTGTGTCCTGTTCTGGTACTGGACGGCAGCTTTCATTTTGAAATAAATAACCAAAACAAAAAGCTCTTCCAATCCTTGCAAGACCCTCCCTTTCCCCCCTTCACCGCAAAGCTAATTCCCTTCCATTATGTGGGATAGAGTGTCATGCTTCTAACCCTGGAGGGGGCATGAAAAAATGCTCTTTGTCATCTGAAAATGAGTTTACTGGGCTCTTGACTCGTCCAAGATGCGCAGTCTCCAGGAAGGTAGTGTTTGGTGGCTGCCAAGACCACCGAGTGCTGAAGGATAGTGCGCTCCAAATTGAGACACACCCAGAATCAGAACTGGGAGAGGACAGAGGAACATGAAGCATAAGTCATGCTGTCACCAAGGCTGGGGAAACCTGCCCAGTGTACGCCTGGTTAGACTCTGAGCTCTGGTTGGTGCTTTGCTTTCTCATCTGCTCCCTATTGAGCTGGAAGTGGGGGAAGACAATTCAGAAGCAGGCGTTCTGCTCAGGACTCCACCACTTTAGCATAAGCACTGCTGAGATCAGAACAGTGTGATCTTACATAACATATGTTCTGCTGCAAGACGCAGGCACAATAGGGTGAGTCGAGGACAACGTGGCTGCCTTAACAGAGAATTTCCTGGCTTTTGTCAGTTTACATCAATCTCACTGTTATATTAATGTGGGTTTTGCCGTTTTGCCACATGGTGCCTTTCAACCAGCAACGTTAAGTTGGGTTTTGGGACTAGGTGAGAACGAAGCATACCGTAGATGCAATAGTTGTAAAGACAGTTGAGTTCTGCTGTCTGCATTCCAAAGGCTGGTTGAAAAGAACATTCCATGACATATGAATGGAGAACTCTGTGGTTTATGTCATTGTGTGGAAGCGTTGCCTGCTGACTCTTTGTCCCAATAATGAAAGGATCAGCCATTACCAACTTTATCTGCATGTATATGGAAAGAGGTATTTTTTTTAAAAGAAAAATTCTACATTTCTTCCCCCGCTCCCCAGCCCCCACAAAAGCACCTTTAATAATAGGCATCAGGGCATTTCCATTGCAACCCTTAACATGTGGTTTATTCATGCATTGTTCTTGTTTGTTGTCCAGATGGGGCTACTCAAAGCTGTGCCACCAAAATCAGCACTGCAACTCCCAGCAGCAGAATCAGGGCCACCTGGGCCAAGGACAGAGGTTAGGATCCAGCCCATAGCTTTTCACTTGTCAGCATGAACTGTCAATCCACAAACTTTTTCTATTATGGGAATACCATGTTATAATTTCAGGAGTAAGAGGCTGGAGCATATGGAACATTCTACATGCTGCGTATTCAGGTAGTGTGTGGCTGAAAGCACTGGTCAGAAGTTATGTGAGCTGAAATGGAAACTGACGTAGAAAAAGTTGTGTGTCAATCCATACCTGTTTAGGTACTCAGCATAACCCACCTAAGGTTCCTGCATTCCTTTCACAAATGACCCAAAAGCTTATATATGCATCCATATTGATTTTGTTGGCCCATTTCTAGGTAAAATGTTCCTTGTGGTCATGGATTCCAATCAAAATGATTTGAAGTAGGCATCATCCCAACTCTAACATTAGCCGCTGCCATAACAGCTCTTCATCAACTATTTGTAACTCACATAGTACCACACATAATTGTTGCAGACGATGACAGGGCGTTTTTCTTGAACTGGCCAAGAAATCTTGGACCATCGTGGTGGTCCAAGATTTATGGTCCAAGACTTTCCTGGCTGTAATCTCACTAGGACTATCACTATCGCACTCTGCCGTTCCCAAGCTAATGAGGAGGCTGAGTGAATGGGACAGACTTCTACAGCGCTGAAGAGAATTCCACTGAAGAAGCTCGTTTCAGGGGACTGGGCAACAAGCCTGGCAAGATTCCAATGGGTGCAACATGTTGCTCTTTACCCTACAGCCAGGTCCAGCCCACATGAGCTGCTTAGGAGATGTCACCCCAGGACGTGCCTAGATCTTGTTCACCCTGCTCTTGCAAGAGACCTGCAGTTCAAGAAAAAGCAGATGCTGGAATCTGCACTGGCATCCCAAATACTATCTACTGTCTCTCCACTGGAAAGGCCAACTGAAGTTATAGGCAGCTCAGTGATAGGTCACAGCTTCAAAGCCAGTCCATAGTGTTCCATGTATAGTTGTGGCTGGGTGCAGTCCAAGACCTCCTGGCACCTGGAAAAGGAAGTGGAAGTGTGGCGGAGAGGAGAGGGGGTGGGCTAGGGCTTTGATGACACTTTAGCCTACCATTCTCCTCTGCACTTCCTCTTAAGATCATAAGAACATAAGAAGAGCCTGGCTAGTTCAGGCCAAGGCACCATGTAGTCCAGCTTCCTGTAACCCACAGTGGCTCTCCAGATGCCTCAAGGAGCACTCAAGGCAACAAGATACAGTTGTGCCTTGTTATCCACTGGTTTGACTCACCACTGAAACCAGGGTCCACCTTTAAATGCCTTGTAATAAGGAATAAGGAGGCCAAAATCCCATTTCCTACCTTCCTACATTCCATTAGATTCCATTATCCATCCCATCTAGTGGCTGAATGGGGTGTAGCATCTATACCAACGCATTCTAGGGCAACAATGGAAGAGCAAGAAACCTGGAAGTGGGCCTTTAAAGCTATTTTTCCATTGATTTTGGAATCCACTAATTTTGGCATCCACTGGAGATTCAGGAATGGAACCCCAATGGATAATGAAACACAACCTGTACCTGCATCCTGTTGCTACTTCAATGCACAAATGCACAATTCCACTCTGTCTCTCTCTTCCTTCTCCAATCCAAGGAAGGGGAGAGGGAGGAGAAGTGGAGGCACATGAATGGATGGAGATGGATGCTATGACAATCTACCCACTGTCTACTGGCTAAGGCAACCACCTCGGTCATCCTCATGGATGGGCCAGCCTGGATTGTGGACGTCTCAGCCATGCTGCTTCCAATGAAGATGGGAAGCCTTATAAAACAAGCAGATGGAATCCTCTGCATGCTATTGCTGCCAGATCTACCACTGCCTCCCTGCCTCCATTCTTCCTCTCTCCCCTCCCAGTTTCACCCTGCCCCACCCACTCCCCACCTTCACCATTGCCTTACCTGGTCCAGTGGGTGCAATGGAGTCCGGTGGCAGAGTTGGGGTACTGCTGCACCTTGCAGAAAGTGCATGCATAATATGGTCACTGATGGAGCACTCCATCGGCAGCCAATTTACAACAGCAGAAATCGTTCCTGCTGTCATAATGGACTTTGCAGAATAGCCCAGTCCTGGATACGATTGGGCTGTAGGTTCCATTAAACTTTGCGGGACTTTCTTCTGAGTAGATACGCAGAGGATTGCACTGTATGTTTTTTCTGTGTGTTGCCTACTGAGTTCTAAGCAAAACATTCTGACCTTTCAGAAGAAATCTAATGTGCACTTCAAATATCTAATACATTAGTTTGCAAAGTCTGAAGGAACATAAAGCTGAAACCACGTGTTCATACGAAGACCAGTGACTAAGTGGAAGCATGCACAACCAGATTTTGTTAAACAATTCCAAGGCTGAAAAGGCCATGATGAACGTGGGGGATGGGTCAATGAGCCAAGACAAATGGCTTCAGGCAATGTTTGTCCAAATGACTTTAACAAGCATAATGGAGACATCATGGGAAGATTAGTATCTGTTTTGTGAGGTATTAATTTTAGTGGTGAAGAGCCCAATTGCAGAGTGCAAGTTTGTACAGGGCATAGAACTGGGTGGATTGCGCAAACTAGGAGCACGGTATTTTTAAGAGAACAAATCATGTGAAAAACCTGGAGTGTGAAAATGGAATATCCTCCAAGTTACAAGCCACAGGTGCTGGGGATGCAGGGAACCAATGTAAGTGCTCCTGTAGTGCTGCCCAACAAAAATAATGAGCTTTAATACTACACAGTTAAACATAAAGGCTGGACCTTTCAAGTATTTAAGGTATTTTGCAACTTCATTTCTAAATGTTTAGATCATGCAAGCTGAAGACAAGAGAAAATTTGAACAGGAAGGTTTTGGTTTTGGTTTGAATCTGGCAAAGTGGTTATACTTCTGGATGCAATGAACTCATAGGCTGCAACTTAAAGCAATTTCTCCCTGACATTTTACCATGACTCAATACAAATTAAAAAGTCACTCAGTAACTTCAAAGAACAATGAAAGTTCAAAGAAAGCAAAGGTATCATTATTTGAATATGTACTGTATATCAGGAATGTCGTGAAACGGCTATTCAAGTCCTATGGGAAAATGTACACGATGTAAGGTAAAGCCTGCCTCTGCTGAAGAAATGATACACACTACAGCAGTGTACAGGGCTAGACAGCTCTGTACTTTTCATCTACTGTGGAACAAAGACATGGAGGGAGGAGGCCCTACAGAGGGGTGTACTTGTTGTACCGGATGCATGACCTACAGTATCCCCTCACCCCTAGCTGTAACTGACTGGCCCTTTCTACATTTCCTGTAACCGTTTCCTGTTTCTATAGATTGCCATAGGAACTGGGATGCTCCACTTGAATATGTATAGAGCATTGGGTTGGGTGGGAGATTTATGTGGTTATGGTGAATGACTGTTATTCATCCAAATTTTAAAAGCCATTGTTCTTTTGGAACAAGGCAGATTTCCTGGTTGCTGCAGTGTAAAAAAGCCACATGAGTATCCGGCCCCAGGAGAGGATCAATGATTCTGAATCTTTGTTGTGTTGAAGATGTCTATTCTTGTTATCACATTAGTGTTGCTCAGTTTCTATTAGTATTAGTATTAGTATTAGTTAGTTCCAAGCAGAGCTGCCTATTGCAGCTCATATGGAGTAATTTAATATACTGTACACCTAAGGTACACAGGTGTATTTTTCCAAGCTTCTCAACATACCACTTAAAGTACCTACTTCTATTGATATAATTTTTGTACTTTTTGTTAGTCATTCTAACTCAATCTGAAGATCTGTATATAGCTGGTCCACATTATCCATTCTGGGAACCCCCATGGAGAAGAGAAACCACTGATATTCATATCAGCTGTTTCACAGGCACCCCAAACTCCGACCCTGATCAGAGCAGAGCTCCAGTCAGGACCGGAGACATTCTGAGCCCGCAGAGGCTGCACACATCCACCCATGGCCTCTGTAGGCTTCAGAATGAAGCCCAGAAGCAAAAAGACCCTGCAACTTCTAGTTTTTGGCAAAAACTGGAAGTCACTTTTAAAAGGCTCTGGCTGGCTTTATGAGGCTGTAGGAGGCCTCTTCAGGCCTCAGAAGCCTTCCAGACCTATTTAAAACAATTTCCAGTTTTCGCCCAAAACCAGAAGTCTTCATTTTTTCCCTCTGGGCTTCATTCTGAAGGCTGTAGAGGTGGCAGGAGCTCAGCTTTGGTTAGGCTCAGAGGACTTGGGGGTGGCATCCGTGGATGTTGGAATCTGCTGATGTTGGGCCCGTGGATAACATGGGCCCCTTGTGCTTTATAACTTGATCAAAGTTACAAAATGTTCTTTATCTTCAATTCACACATTGCAGATATTGCCACATCTATAATCCAAACCCTTTTTAACTCCACTGTTATTAAATCTGGAGTGCTATGCACCAGATGTTTATCTGTTTGGATGCAGAAATCCCACAATACTACCTTCTTCATTTTCAACAACATTGTCTGGTGGTGGTGGTGGTTGTTAAAATTATATACTGGTTTCAGGAACAAAAAACATAACAAAGCTATTTACATAGCAAGACAAATGTTTAAAAGTTCTCTGTTTTAAAGGAGTTCACAATCTTTAAAAAGAGAGAAAAGCAGAAACACACACACACACACACACACACACACACACACACACACACACACTGCATATATATATGAAAGACATTGGCAAACAGCCACTGGAAGAGCTGCTATGCAGCGATACATAAATAGAACTACCGCTTAAAAGGTGACTTTTCACCCAGATAGCAGGGCAAATGCCAATGAGACAGCTGTCAGTCAAGACTACCTAAGGCCTGATTTGAAACTGATATGATTAAAATCAGAGTACTGAAGGAGTTGAGGTTTCTCTTGGCATTCAGTGCAATCTGCTCTGACAGAAAGGCCTTCAGCATGTTCCTCTTATCTTATAGACGCTGTCAAGAACACCTGAATTTGCATTGCTAGTCCATGGACCAGAGTTTTGGGAAATATTGGACTAGTTGGCTTTTATTATATCATTATCATGATCAGCTGATTATCATGATCATGATCATATAAAGCATTATTATATCAAACTGACAGCACAGTGCTAACCATTCCAGCACTGATGCAGCTGCAATGCAACCCTGAGGTAAGGGAGCAAATGTTCCATTCCCTTGAGGAAGCCTCCAAGACTGACCCCACAATCACAGAATGCAGGACTCATCCTGTTGGCACAGCTGCATCAGAGCTGGAAACTTGGGGAGCAATCCTAAACTGAGTTAGGCCGCCATAAGCTAAGCCAGCAAAGTTTGGCCAGCACAAGGACCACCACAAAGTATGTTTGGACCTCTTTGGAGTCAGAGAGGCCAGCACACAGACGTGCACCATCCTCCTGACTTCAAGAGTGGTCCAAATATGCTTTATGGTGGCCCTTGTGCTGGCCAAACTTTGCTGGTTTAGTTTATGCCAGCCTCTCCAGTATAGGATTGCGCTCTTGGTTGATAAGTATTGGGCTGTCAATTTTCATCAATCTGCCACTTTTTTTCAAATTCATTCCTATGGTAAAAGAACTGGAGGGGCAGGCAGTTGGTATAGAGGCCAGGAAGAGACATGGGAACATGGGATACATAATGGACAGAAGGGACAGGAAAAGAAAGAGAGAAACTGGGAAAGAGAAAGAATTGGGGCTGGAGAGGGGCAGGGAGAGATAGCACTAGATGCTGGAAGGATGGAGAATTGGAGTCATCAAGAAAAGCAATGGGATGTGGGTGAATGTGTAGAGTATTTTTGTAATGTCATTCAATCTGCTGTGCCAAGGTCACTGCTTTATGGCCCTGACTGAAGAGATTGAGCTTCAAAACCAATGGGTGGGGAAGCAAGTTACAACCCAGCACTGACACTAGCCTTGAGGCATGAAGATATGGAGTATCAGATAAGGCTCCTGTTTAGATCACTAGGCTGCAGTTGCAGTGAGTGCATTCCTGACTGTAGTATTGGACATGGACATAGTCCTGATGCATGCTGGAGTCCCATGCAAATCATCAGATTGCTCAAGACCGGAAAGATTAAAGGAGGACCAATACAATGGAAATAGGATTGAACCATTGGCTAGAAGGGCAACCTCTTCAAAGAGTCTTCATGTCAGCATTCTGTGCTAACATATGCCAAGTTCTGTACCAAGAAAGGAGGAATTCAGCAAACTGAATAAACTGCGTAAATGTGCATAGACTGGTTATTTTGTCTGCGCTGTAGAGAACAGTGTCCCCCACCAATATGCTCCCTGATGCAGTAGGTTCAGTTGGCCTCATGGATAAGTTGGAATGATTTGTAAGGGTTATTTCCCCCCCCCCCGTCACTTTGTAATGAGAGAAAACAGTCACGTGAACCCAGTGATTCTGAAAAACTGTGACATCCAAACTGATGTGCTAGAATTGTGGGTTGAGTGATTCCTTGTAGAAGTAGCATATACTAGCATTAATGTTGTAGCTTAGGTGGGGCTGGGGGTGGGGTTAAATTGCCCTGGGTTCCACACCTTGAGGAGGTTCTTAGAGACATCCCGGATGCAACCGTAACTGTCTCACAGAGCTCAATCCTAAACTGGAGTTAGGCCGGCATAAACTAAACCAGCAAAGTTTGGCCAGCACAAGGGCCACCATAAAGCATGTTTGGACCACTCTCAGAGTCAGGGAGGATGGCGCACATCTGTGTGCTGGCCTCTCTGACTTTGAGAGTGGCCCAAACATGCTTTATGGTGTCCCTTGTGCTGGCCAACCTTTGCTGGCTTAGCTTATGCCGGCCTAACTCAGTTTAGGATTGTGCCCCCAGTTGCATCCAGGAGGTGTTCTGCAGTGCAGGGAGGCCTCGAGCAGCCTCCCTGAACCTCAAAAGGGCCAGGGGTTTATGTGTGTATGAGCATGTTAAAAATTTGTGGGCCCCAAGTGCCAGATGCCTTGGTGCCACTGATGAGTTTGCAAGCTGATTTTCATCACCACTGTAATAATGCAAACATGAATTGTTTTTAAGTCAAAAAGCTTGGCACTGCTGGCAAAGCAATATTGTGACCACTTCACCAGATGCCTGACTCAGCTTTGCATGCATGATGAAAGTACCTTGCAATTGGAAATCTTTTTTTGTACTAATTTTTGTACTGATTATGTACCTGTGCCTATCCTAAGCGTCACATCTAAGAACACCTTTCAGCCCAGGTCTACTTAGCCCATATTTAAAGGTAATAGAAGCTCTCTCTCTCTCTCTCTCTCTCTCTCTCTCTCTCTCTCTCTCTCTCCCCCCCCCCAATACTCATTACAGGAAGGAGTATCCCTGCTTGTCCATGTTATATAATAACATGTCACTTGGTCCTATTCATCATGCATATTGTGAAGGCAAGGATAGCTTTAGTCACCAAACCATTATTTTGTGTGAAGTGTAAAAAGGATTGGTTTAGCAACAGTGAACGGAAAATGATTTTTCGAAAAGAGCACTGTAATGCTGACTAATCAGTTAAATTAATAAAGTGACAAGCCTTTTGATCAGGGAAAAAAAATGCTCCTGATTAATTGGGCAACATATTTTTTTAAAAAAGTTGTTTGCAATAGCAACTGTACTTATTTTTGCAAGGGAAATGACAGCTTAGAAGAGAGTGTTCTTTATAACACCTCCCCCTTTTTTTGTTCTTTTTTCTGGCCATGTACTGTAGATTCTATAACAGTGGTTCTCAAACTTTTTAGCACCAGGACCCACTTTTTAGAATGACAATCTGTCTGGGACCTACCAGAAGTGATGTCATGGCCAAAAGTACTGTCATTGTGACACCAGAGCCTACTGCTTTCCTGAGAAGACAGCATTAGCAGCCCAATCCTATTCCACTTTCCAGCACTGATAAAGCTGCAATGCAATCCCAATGTAAGGAAACAAACGTGGCCTCCATGATTGTCTCGCCACTGCAGGATGCAGAACATGCACTGTTGGTATGGCTACATCAGGATTGGAAAGTTGGATAAGATTGAGCCCTAAATTGGGTGATTTCTCAGTCATTTTCCAATAGCAACAATGAATTAGAAAGAAAACAGCCTATTTACACCCTTGACAAAAGCAAAATAACCACACACCCTCCCACTTTCCAGTGTCCCATCTGCTCATATTTTAAATGATGGCTCCCTTATGTGCTACACAACCAACCTGAAATTGGCGCATGACCCACCTAGTGGGTCCCGACCCACAGTTTGAGAAACACTATTCTATGGGCCACTTCCTCCCCTCACCCTCATACTGAAGGAATGCTTGCCTTTTCTGTGATGGGGCCCTCTGTGAAATGAATCCATATCTAAAACTATGTTCCTTCGGAATGATTGTTTTATCCATATGCAGATGGATGCATATTTACTCCTTTGAGTCCCAAATCCTCCCATTAATCAGGCAAGGTGTTTTTCCGCAAGCGACAGACCTGTTTCTGCAAGTGAGTCTAAATCGAGACAGTGATTGCGATCGTCACCACAACAGCAGCGAGCAGTGGCGTTTCTACAGGGATGGCAAAGCTCTAAGTTTTGCAAGAAGCCTTACCTTGCAGTGGAAATCAGTCCTCTCCTGCACCGTTTTAGCCAATCCTCACAGGGAAAAGCAACATCTTGGCGTTGCTTACTGGCTACAGCAGCAAGGGAGAGGAGGGATTTACATGACAGGGGAAGGCTTCTTGCAAAACGTAGAGCTTTGCCATCCCTATAGAAACGCCTCTGCCAGCGAGCATTATTCCCTGACGGCTTTCTTCCGTTTCACCAGAGAGTTGATTTTTCCTAGCTGTATATATACATATAACAAAATGCGAAGGACATAAAACTTGAGAAAGAATTATGCGCTCAGATAATGCTGCCAGCCCAATATTAAGCCCACAAAACCAAGGAAAATAAGTGTTCCGTTAGCATTTAACGCCATCTTCACCCTTTTGTTATTTTCTGCTAAGTGACATACCAGATGGGGAAATGCCATCAGCCCCACACAAACGTACACAGACAGGCATGAACGGGTGAGCTGAGGACAGGCTCTTGGCTGGGGGCGACGGCAGGGGGACACACTGGACTTGACGCTTCAAAGCGGGGGAGATGTGGGATGGGATGCTCGCTTCCTAAATATGTGGGGAGGGACGCACCGCGCAGGGCAGGCACAGTCTAGTCTTCTTTACAAGCCCGCTTTGCTGCTGCTAGTCCTCAAGATCTCCGCGTGTCAGGCGCGCGGGCGACTTCCAGCGGAGCTGCCCACAGCTGTTCACGTGCCGTGTCTGGTTTGCAAGGCGGCTTCCTTACCATCGCTGCGGAGCCTCTTCTGCGGCGTCCGTGGCGGCTCCTCCTCAGAGCCTCGTTTCCATCCAGGCGACGTGAGGCACCGGCTGACCTCTCTTGGAGTTGGTGAAGCTGCTCGTAAACATCGTATAGCGAAGCCGAGCGATTGAAGTGGTCTCCCCACAAAAGAATGTTTGGCCGGCGGAGGAGCGAGGTTTCGTAACGGGATGGAAGTTCTGGAAAAACACAACACACACCCGCGCGCGCACACAAACATCATCAGTGGCGTTCCTAAAGGGGCCCGCCAAATGCTCAGTTTTGCAGGAGCCTGAGCTCCTGGGTAAAGCGGCCACCTCCCCCTCGTCTTCACAGCTATTCGCGGCTTCACAGCCATTCGCGGCTCGCTGCAAAACTGAGCATTTGGCGGCCCCCTCTAGAAATACCACTATACATCATACCACCATCCTAAACTATGGTTCAGAAAGCAGATCTCCGCAAAAGTGTGGCAAGAAGTCCGGGAGTGCGTCTGCTTGGACTGAGCAGCACGAGCGTTCGGTTTCAAAGCAGACGCTTCAAAGAGTGCTGCGGGATTAGGAAATGAGTTCGGGGTGACGATTTATCCTGTCTCCCTTAGACCTATTGTCCTGACTTCTGGTTGCGTTCAGCTGAGAATCCAGTAGGCTGGAAATCGGTGTGTGTCTGTATGTGTGCTGGAGTCCAGGCGTTCGTTACGCCACTAAACCCAGAATGTCTACCCAGTTAATAACACAACTCCTTCCTGGTTCCCTGGGGAGCCTGCCTGAGGTGGTGGAGGGGAGGGGCTGGGGAGGGGCTGAGGTGTGAGGCTGCAAACCTATCCACACTTACCTGGGAGTAAGCCCCATTAACTACAATAGGACTTACTTCTGAGCAGCCATGCATAGGGTTGGGCTCTGAGTGCCCTGCCTGGTGACTCCCTGCTCCCTTTGTGTGGCCAGTGAGCAGGACAAAGAGGGCATGATGTGCCTTCGATTTTGGAGGAGGCAATGACTGAGATCCAGGACCAACTGCAATGGCAACTCAGAGGAAGAACTGGCAGAGACCGCGCCTGGAACACCCTTGGCGCCCATGTTGCCCACTGCCTACGCCAACCAATGCCCAAACCTGCGCATCTGATCTGTCAATGAAGCAAACATTGTAAGCGGAGCGTGAGCTTCCAATGATTTCTCCTCCAACGGCAGTTAACTACAGTAACTTAAGGATATAAAGTTAACTTAAGGAAATAGTCAACTCTAACCATTTGGGTCCCCGGGGAAGCGCTTCTGTACAAATTTTACAAAATATTCAAATCAACAAAATTGCTTTGATGGCCAACAATTGTCAGGCAACAGTTTGTTTATTTTGGGGGTGGCTGCACGATTATCTGTTTTAGTTTGTTTGATCTCGCATCGTGGCCGTCATCGTCAGCCAGGATTGAACGGTATGGAAGCGCGGGGGGGGGCACTATCACATCATCGGAATGTATCGTACGGTTTTATTTCAAAGTCGTAAGAAGAGACCATTACGTTTCGAACTTTCTCGCGCTGATTTTGTAAGTTCCTCTTCCACGTTCTGGACGGAAAAGTCTAACTCTTTCCCTCTTATTATTCCAATGAATGGAGTTGACACTGGAGTCATCCACAATGGTCGCACAGATCAGACGAGACAGAGATCAAAGTATTCGGCCGCAATTCCCTTCGGTAAAGTTTCTTATGTTTCTGCCCTCTACCTGCCTTCGACATGAGGAGAGGTTGTTGCTTGAATGGAAGCGATAAGGCTAGATCGCTTTTAAGCAATCCGTATTTTTCCCGAGAGGGTTCGGGCAGAGGAGCAGCAAGCGTCGACCTTGTACACGCTGAAAAACGTGGTTCTGGTACAGGCTTAAGACGTAGGCTGTGAAGGCGAGAGAGGCTCGCTTCTATGCGATGGGATTGAATGGGTAGGTCAGTGCTCCCAGGGCAAGTGGGGTCGTTTTGGACTCTTCGGGGACTGCGGTGGAGCCCCGCCTGCGGAAGGAGAGCGATCTGGGAAACACCGAGCGGTTCTGGTGTGTGGGGTTACTCTTCACTACCAGCCTCTGTTTATTTTCAGCCAGCAAGTGCGGCTGGGAACTCGAGACTTCGGACTTCCCTCAGGCAGTTGATTGTAGATGGGAAGGCGGTGCTATTTAAACACGGGAGGGGAGGAAGTGGCCAATGAGAACGCGCCATGGGTACCGCTGGTGTTGACAGGCAGGCGCAAAGGCCAGTAGGCATGCGAAGGAGGGGCTTCGCGAAGGGGACTCGCGGCCAACGCCGGTAGCTCATGTCATTCCCGGTCGGGTAACGCGGCGGCAAAGGCAGGAGTCTGGAGTGGACGGCGGCAAGGGGGCAGGTACGCGGCGTTGGCTCGCGGGGTCGGGAGGCGACGTCGGGGCTTTGTGGAGAGAAAGTGGCGCGCTTGTTTGTCTCGAGGCGCGAAGGGAGGGAGCGAGGGAGCAAGCAAGCGAGCGAGCGAGCGAGCGTGTCTTGACCGGGGAGACGTCCAGTCTCGCCTTGCTCCCCTCGAAGGGGCGCTCCAGCCTTCCTCCCGGCCCCCTAGGGGAGGCCCCTTTCCTCTTCCTTCCTGGGGGTGGAATCTTTTGGGCAGCCCGCTCACTGGCGACCGCCGCTGTCCTCCTCACTCTCCTTAACAGCAGCCCCTCGCTGCTTCCCCTCCGACGCGCTTTCCCCCTCGGCTTGTTGCCAGCGCAGGCTTTGTTTTTGGTGGTCTCTGGATCCTATTCCTACAAATCCCCATTTCTGCGCAATAAAGCAGCAAAAGCCTCGCGTTGGCCGGCCAGGTTGGTACGCAAGGCAGCGTCGGAATGATTGCAAACGCGGGGTGTGTGCGTGCGTGTGTGATTGAGTTGTCTCATCTTCATTATATAAAAGGAGAGGTGGAGGAGCTGAGGATGAGGATGGAGCGGGGAGAGTGAAGCTCTCATCTTACAACTTTTTTAAAAAAGTACTATCGGAGATGGCTGGTCTGGAGCGCTAGACAACCAGATCTGGTTATCTAACGATTTGGGGAGAGAACCGCCAGGGAAAAGTCAGCGAAGGTTTCATTTTTCATCCGAGGCCGCTTTCCGCTAAGTGATGTTGTTTAGAATTCTCGGACGGGTCTGCGCCTCTCGACGTATTCTGTGGTCTGAGGGTCTTGAGTCAGGGCAGTTCTGACTTTGCATCGTTCTTTTCTTCTGCGTTGGGGCTGTAGCTCAAAATAAATGAGCTCTGTTCTCTCTTTGTCTGGGAAGCTGAGAAAGAACATTAGGCAAAAGCTTGAGCAGCAGAGTTATCTTTTCTTTTTCGAAACAGTTTGGAATATGTGCCTACAGCTCTGACATGTATCTTCACATATTTGCAAAGGAATAGTCATTTTTTTAAAAATTTTGGCCCCATTTTTGTGTTTTACAATTTCATCATATAAACAATGTGCCAAGTGATAAGTCCCTTGATTGCAGAAACTGATTAATGGAGATCTTCCCTATCTCCAAAACAAGGGGGGTAATCCAGAATGTTTATATACGTACTTACCATGATACTTGTTGGAATCTTTCAAGAAAAGCTTAGTGCCTAAAAAGAAGAAAGGCTTAATCCACCAGAAAGTTATTATGAGCAAACCTCGTTGAAATTGCATCAAAAGCACTGTGTTGGTCCTCTCTCTCACACAGCTTTTATTTATTTTAGTGTGTGTGTGGGGGGGGGGGGGGTTCTGTAAGAATTTCACAGTGGATTTTGCCTGAAGTGTGAAAGCAAACCTGTGGATTGTGCATTCTCTCAAATGGTCCTCAAGGCAGGAAAAAAGTTAGCTTTAATAACTAGGTTCTTGTTTTGTACTTTTTCCTTGCCATTTCTGTATTGGTTGCACAATACTATAAAACTGGCACATATCTGCTCTCATGTATTGATAATATGACTTATCCAAGGGATTGTAAATGCCATGATGAATTAAAACCAAAAGCAGTACTAGTACGTCCCCCTATGACTCTTCCTTTGAAGCATCCATTCAGCGGTCCTGTCCAAATAGCAAAAGTTTCACAGAAAAAGTACTCTAGTAAGTTGCATAGATTCCTAGCATGCCAGTGAATTAAGCTACTTCTATCTGATGGTATTCCATTTGAATGTGCCTCCCCTGACAAATGTTTGCCTTCTTTTTAGGTAGGTGGAACTAAGGGTAAAACTTTAACATAAGCCATATTGATTTTTTTTTTTAAATGTTCATTGACCAAACATGAATGTTTCAGGAAGTTGTACTACATGCAGGATAGTAAGGATGCATTTCAGAATGACATAAAAATGAGTTTTGCTGCAGACGTCAAAGGGATGTGGGTGCATTCTTCAGACTAATTCAGTGTGAAGGACTTCAGTAATGTCTCTGGATCCATAACCAAGGTGAGGATGAAAGCAGAATTGTGGTGGGGAGTTTCAGGTGAAAATCAATTTGTTGGATAGGGTTTAAACACTCTCCTCTTTCCCTCCCTTGCAGTTTCTCTGCTATAAAGCAGCATCTTCTCAGGGTATTTTGCAAATAGGAAAGGGAATTACATATGGGGTGTGTGGTGATGTGTAGTTTGCTCTGAATGCATGAGAACATTAAGTTGTGAATTGCTGAATAGCTGTTTCTGTTCCTATCATCTATGCAATAGTCTATCCGTCATTCCAGCTCCATTTATATTAATATGCATTGCATCACTGAGCAGTAGAGAATTACATAAATCAACTGTTTGTTGAACTTCACATATATTATCAGAAACAGAAGGTGAACAATGAAACCTCTACAAAGCAAATTTTTTTGTTAAAAAAATTCCAGTTCCAAACAACAATGCTCTTCTCATGTGTTTCACAGTTTTATTTGTTTCAGTCCTGAACCCCCTGTGTAGGCACAGAATCTCATAGGACTTAAACCTAAAAGTGGATGCAAGGCTACAAAACGGGGTCTAATTCTGAGGCTTGCCCCAAGGCGGGCTCAGCTTCCCAAACTTTTTAGCATCAGTATCTACTTTTAAAAATGGCTATCTATCGTGACCCACTAGGGTGTGTGTGTGTGTGTGTGTGTGTGTATTTGCTAGACTTTCACTAGAAATGGAATTCAAGGACTGTTCCCCCAAGCCTTTACAATCATTCCAGGGTACCTAGAAGGCTGGGCTGGAGAGTGAGATGTGCAGTTAGGGTCTTCTAGGCCAGACGAAAGGCTGAAACTGGATTCACACATGATCTATGGCACACCAGTTACTAGAGAAAATTGGAAAGTGTGACATTTTCCTTTGGGGTCTGAAGATTGCCTTATATCACAGATCAGCATTCAAGCCACTAGAGCAGTAATTCCATCTGGGTTGCCCGCTGCTGCAGTTTTATTCTGCAAACTGGACAAGGGTGCTTGCAAAAAAAAAAAAATTTTAATGTTTGAAAAACTTTTCGCAACCCACCAAAAATAGTCTTGCGATTCACTGGTGGTTCCCAAAGTACAGTTCGGGAAACTATGTTAGGTTCTCCTTGATGTGGTGTAGTAGAAGCATGGAAAAAGCCAGTCTTGTCTTCTCAATCAGAATGAAAAGAAAACCAGAGCAATTCAGTGCTGATCTTTCTGTGTTGCTCAGAGGAAAGGATGCTCCCTGGCAGGGCCTGCCTTAAGCCAATGTGATCAATGTAACCACATTGGGCCCCGCTCTTCAGGCCCCCCCCCACACCAACCATATCATCTGTTGCTGCAGCTGGGATTTCTATGAACTGTAAGTCAGTGGGGAGAGCAGAACAGCTTAACTTTGGGCCTTCCCACCTGCCCTTGCCTCTGAACTGTTCAAAATGGGCCTCCTGGAAGCAGTTGGCAGTGATGTTATATCACCACCAACCATGTGCCATGCTTTGCACGCAGCACCAACAGCACTCTTCTGGGTGAGTGGGGGGCCCCACAGTGAGGGTTGGGGGGCCCTGCAGGAATGCCACACATTGGGCCCCGTTGCTGCTAGAGCTGGCCCTGGTACATAGAACTCACTGTTTCCCAGGATTTGATTGTTTCTTAGTTTGTGATTTGTTATACTGCAACTGTTTGTGCTGTGGTAGGTTGTCCTATCAGTTCAGATTGACTGGTAACAGCCATGACTTTGGAGCCGGAAATAGTGAGCTCTTTTGTCTGTGCTGGAATGAATGAGATTTCCTTTGGCTTTTGGAGGTGCACTGGGTGTACCTCTCCCTGTGTCCCCTATTGACTGATGCCCAATTGACTGCGAGACTTAACTCTTCATTGCCCTATAATTTCTCTCGCATGCATGCAACAGTTGCCAACTCCTTTCTTTCTGCCACCCCGTGGCCATAGTGCATGCAAACTCGCCGTTTTAGAGGTAGTCTGCCTCTGAATGCCAAATGCAGGGGAGTAGCAACAGAATACAGGTATCTTATTTGGGGTTTTCCCAGAGGTATCAGTGGGCCACTGTGAAATACAGGACACTAGACTAAATTGGCCATTGGCCTGATCTATCAGGGCTTCTTATATTCCTCTTCATAATGAAGTCCACCTCATTCCGTACCCCATCTGGATCCACTGAAGATCTTTTCCAGCATCCTTCTAAATGGCCATTTCACTATTTTTTTTCCCCTGTCCCAACCACTTGGAGTTATTATCTCCTCTTCCCAAGTGAATCTTGCCCTGACAATTCAATAAATACACTGTTGAAATCAAGTGGATTCACTTCTGCATGCATCTGTTTAGAACTGAGGTGTTAGTAATTTAATCCATGTTGGCCAAAGAATGGTACTTTTAACAATAAAGAAACTTGTGGCAGCTTAAAGACTAACACATTTTTAGCACACATTATACATCTTTGTGGAATGCATCTGATGTGTGCCTGGCCCATAAAAGTTTATATATGTTAAAAGCAATAATGTGTGGGTCTCCAAGGTGCCATAAGACTCTTGGGCCCAATCCTATCCAACTTTCCAGTGCTAATGCAGCCATGCCAACAGGGTATGTGATGTATCCTGCAGTAGAGAGACAGTTATGCCTCCACAAGATAAAGGTACATTTGTTCCCTTACGTTGGGGCTCCATAGTGGCTGTATCCATGCTGGAACATTGGATAGGATTGGGCCCTTTGTTTTGTTTGTTACTAATGGCTAATTCTTTGGAATGCAATACTTTTCATTTCTTAACTGGTTTTGCAACCAAAGTAGTTGACATTGTTTGGAATTTTTGTTGGAATACTATTTGGAATCTGTACTGAGGGCAAAACTGGTAAGTTTTGAGGCATCTGATACTTAAATGTGTTGTGTTGGAGCCTCAGAATTTGAAGTCCTTCAGCTTAGTACAGAGCTAATGCTTAAAATTATGATTCTGGTTCTTAAAATTTGATGAAGGCACCCAGGAATTTGAAATATTTTTCCAGTTATGACTGGAAGGTTGTTTATCTTGACTCAAGTGTGAACACTGTGATACAGTTGGATGTATAGGAGTTACTGTAGATTTGAGTGGTGGAAGATTCCACATTTAAAAAAACAACCAAGTAACTTTCTAACTCGTATGGCCATTGAAAACATGACTGCAGCATATTCTTGAACAGAAAGCTGTCATAAAGAAAGTGGAACATACGTAATCTAAAATATGAGGTTATAAAATGTTTGTCAACTAATTATATTTAACATTTGAAAGGTTTTCAAATGTTTGGAAGCAAATTTTGTTTGCTTCTGTTTAATTCCTTGCATCTTCAGGTAGGGCTTAAAAAAAAAACTTGTCTAGAACCCTTCATAGTTTTTATCAATATTTTCTACGCTTAGATGGACCCATGGACTGAGGATGGGAAAGGATTGGTGTCTGCCTTGGATTTTTAATGTCCTAGCGTGAATTTGATGGAAATAGGTTCTTGCGTCAAGCCCCCTCCAATCCAAATATTCTGTTGTAATTAAGCGTATTTATCTGAAATAATTTCATATTCTTCCACCGATTACTCCCTCTTCCTTTTTCCTCCCTTTCCTTTGTCTCCCTTTGTATTTATAGATTGTAATACCTTTGGGGCATGGATTTTTTCTCTTGTACTGCACACATTGACTAATTTCAAGGAGTGAGGACAACAAACTTTTTTTTGAAAAGAAAGAAGTTTAATACATATACAGGCATAAACTATTAAGAGACTTGCCTGCATAATAATGTAATGTGCAGTTGTTACTGATTCTTTTTGTTTTACACAGAATTCTGAAATATTTCCTTAATATAGCATTTGTCTGGTTATGTGGCATTTTTGAAGCATTTATATTGTGATATACTGCAGAAAATGCAGATAACACTAGCTGTTGAAATTGCTGTGTGGAATGCAGTTGCACAAGTATCTTGGGCACTGTTTGAATACTGCTGGGTGCTCATGGAATTGCTCTGGAAAGATTTTGGAAGAACGGGATTTTCAAGTATAAATTTGCTTTGATGCTTCAGAGCTATATTCCCTGTAAGAGGTCCATGCCCATGTACAGACCCCTTTTCTTTCAGTGTGGCATCGCAATACCACCTCTGGATGCTTGGCAATGACATCATGTGTCATAACCAAACTTCCTGATTGCTGAGTTCTGTGCTGCGTGGACCTAGGCTTAGAGCTGCATAGCTTAAGGGGAACACAGTTCTCTGCACTTCTGTGGTGGGGTGTCATCGAGCTGGAAACCTCTAGAACCATGATGCAGCTGCAGCAAGTTCCAGAATAGCAATGATTAAATTCAGTGTGAAATGACATTTTGTTACATCTTGACGCAACTCTCCTACCACAGTGCATCAGTTTTTAGATTATTTATTTGGGGTGCTATAGCAGTAGATATTGTACTTGTCTTTGGCCGTAACTGTAGTTTCCCCACCCTGTTTAACTCTCCCATTACTACCAACGATGCTTAAACTTCGGCTCTATTGTTCCCTTTATTTTGTTTATTACAAAATCATTTAACAGAGGCTCATGTATACTGTGTCTGTGTGTTGAGCGCAAGGACGCCGTGCTGTAGGAAGATAGTATAGCTCTCTTGCCATCAGGGTTGGCCCATCCATTAGATGAGGTGATGTGGGTGACATTGGCAGCATTATGTGGGTAGAGAAGAAGGTGGCAGCTTCATGGTGCCCTTTACCCTTTTGCCACCACTACTTCCCTCCAGCCTGCCGCGGATGCAAACTGCACTGATCTATTTTCTGCCAGCCAAAAGCAAGCAGAAAGTGGATCTCCTGCCTCGTTAGCTTGCCATAGGCATGGAAGTGTAGGTCTTCCTTTTTGCACAGGGACTGTGCAAAAAAAGGAGCCCCTTCATTCCTTTTAAATAAAACAGAAAGTCCTGCACTTTGCAATTGAAGAAACTGCAAAGAACATGGTAAACCACTGCTTTTCCCCCAATTGTGCTGTGGTGACAGACCCAAGGTGGTGTTCCTGGTTTTGCCACTTGCACTTGACATCATCTGAATCCTATTATGTGTACAATCCTATAACTATACTGTATTTGTACCAGAACCTCAGGGACTATTGCAAAAAGCAGTGGTTCTCAAACTTGGTGGTTCTCAAGCAGTAGTTCTAGAGGCTCTAGAAGCTGTTGCCTGATTTATATATGCCAAGGATGTGGCTATAATGGTGATAGAGCAGCAGTGCTCCCCTCCCCCATAGCAGCTTTTTTAACCCTTGATGCATATCGCCTAATCTGCCCTGTCAGTTTCGTATGGTCTGTATGGTCTCCACAGTTTAAGAACCACTGGCATAAAGGGTAAAAGAAAAGAATGTGATTCACTCATGCTTCCCCCCCCCCAAAAAAAGGATAGATTTTCTTGTGACTACTGTAGAATTAAGGATAAAATGTCATTATGTGCAATGTACCAATTTACTATGTTTGAAGTATCAACATACCTGAAAGAACATCTCTTTGTCACATTATGTTCTTGGATTAGGACTATTCTTTTTGACAGCACAGTTTATATGTCCTGCTGGGAGACGTTCTTTATATAGAAAGGCATTATTGGTGGGTACCATAAGTCTGCACTTGCGTAGCTTTGGACATTTACCAATGCTCGTTAGCTTCTTATTGAATAATATAGTGTGGTCTTTCTATGTTGGACTGGCTTTTGAAGGCAGGAGTTCCAAAGGTAGCAGATTGAGGTTGTAATATTCTTTTCAATTGACTATGAAATTGTGTTTTCATAACGGCTTCAACTTTTTCGATAGAACAGCATATACCGGTATTCTTTCTTAGAATGACGGTCTGTTAGGGACCCACCAGAAGTCATGTCATGGCCAGAAGAGCCACCTCTGTGACAGCGAAGCCTGTTGCTTTCCTGAGAACTCAGCAATAAATTGGGTTATTTCTCAGCCATTTTCCAATTGCAATGTAAAGCCGATTTACAGCCTTGACACAAGCCCAACAACCACACAGCCTTCCCCCTTTCCAACATCCCATCTTCCCATTTTTTTCAATATGGCTGCTCTTGGTCCTTCACAACCCACCTGAAATTGGCTCAAGACCCACTGGTGGGTCCCAACCCACAGTTCGGGAACCACTGGCATATACCTATAAGTAAATATTTAGACTGTGTAAATGACAACAGTGAACAGAAATGCAAAGAAGGGGTGTCTCTCTCATTGATTTGCCAATGCCTTTAGAAATCACCAGTTCTATATCAGATTTCTCCTCTGAAAAATGGAGATTAGACTGATTTTTATGAATCATTGGCATTGCACCATCAGTAGGCAACTGTTTTATACATGGCATGTTCCCCCCCCCCCCAAACTCTTCTTGTTACAGAGGTGAAGGAAAGCATACAATTGAGCTCCTAAGCAACAGCTCCTCTTCAAGGCTTCGGCTTTGATGGCTCAGTAACAAATCCCTGAAAATGAGGTTAATAGAAGAACAGTCATATATCATATGGTATTGCTGATGAACATCAGCCTTATTCTGTATAACAAAGTAGGTTTTAATGACAGAGTTGTATAAGTCCTGAGCATGAGTCATTAGGGGAGGGAAAACCTGAAGGTTGATTCATCTATTTATTGATAGAAATCTTACCACTGTCTACTCTGTCTCCTTATATTATGGATGTGTGGTTACTTTTGTTAATAATGAATACTATAGTTGAAAGTTTATATAAAGCAGAATAAAACTTGGGTTTACTGGACAGTCACTTGGGACTAAACTACATGTTGTGTTAAACCTATCGTTAAGGACTTAACACAGGAAGTGAAAGGTTCACTTTTTGGTAAAAACAAACACAATACTAGCAGGGGTGCAGTCTGGCTGGGACTGCAGCATGTGGGGTGTACCTGTTGACACTTTTCTTATACACAATTTTCCTTCCCAAGATCTCCCCCCCACACAAATTGTTATATATAATGAATGACAACTGTGGGGAATGATTTACTAGAAGAAAGCATTTTTAGGAAAAAGAAATCCTGCTTGCTGTGGTCCCAAGCTTGATTGTTCTCACAATATTTTTTTTCCTTCTAAAAGGTAATGCTTCTGATCTGTTTCCTGTGTTATGCCTATCAATTAAGGTGGGCTGAATGTGTAGTTGGGTCTTTTATCTATGCTATAGATTTTTGAAGAATGGATTGGTGGATCATGGATTTTTATGAATGGATCACCAGGTTGCCAGTACTGGATGTTGGGAGCAAGGCAGTCTAAAGATGCAAAAGAACTGAAGGATTTATTTATAGTATTTGCACTCAATCTCTCAGCTGTCAAGGCTTCCAGAGCAGCTTACACAATGGAAAATCATTATAACAGAAAAGTGTGTCAGGAGGGTCTTGTTGGCTTCTTTGCTATTCTCTTCCTCGGGCAGTTCTGTGTGTTGCTGACCATCTGTTTGGGAATAGTTTTAAATATCTGAGGCCTCAAAGATTTGACTGGCATATTCTGATCAGTTTGTGAAAGGCAACCCTCTTCAACTGCAGCTCACTTTTGGGGGCTCACCACTGCAAAATCCCTAGCTTTTAAAATTCCTTTGTCTTGAATCCTTACTAGTACTGCCAAACTATGGAAACTTTTTATTAATAAGGAAGTGAAAGGGGTCCCTGTGGCAAGAGACAGGCTGCCCTGAGGACAGCAGGAACTGTGAGTCCCAATTTTATAGCAACTATTAAGTCCTGTGCAGACTTTTTCAAAAGTAAATGCCACCGCGTTCAGTGGAATTTAGGGTGCAATCCTAACCTGGAGTTAGGCCGGCCCAGTTAGGCCAGCAAAGTTTGGCCAGCGCAAGGACCACTGTGAAGCATGTTTGGACCATTCCTGGAGTCAGAGAGGCCAGCACACAGATGTGTGCCATCCTCCCTGACTCAGTGAGAGGTCCAGACAAGCTTTATGGTGGCCCTTGTGCTAGCCTAACTCCAGGTTTGGACTGCGCTCTTAATGAGAGTAAGCTCCTTTTCAACTTGGTGCCTCTTGCTTTACTAGGGTAAAATGCATAAAATTGGTCAAAAGGTTGTGTGTGCGTGTCATATGTCATGTGCACGTGGGTAGGAACCTTGCTGGATTTTTCACTCATATTTTCCTCCCAGTGCCTACATTTATCCACTGCTTCTGTGAAAGGAGGGCAGAAGGCAGCCTAGTAGTGGTGAGGATGTTGATTTGTACTAGGTTTGTTATAGCACTGGTCTTGTATGCCAATTTTTGAGTAATCATTACCTACCACTTGGGGGAGCTAGGACAGTTTTGAATAATTTCTGTAAGCTTGATGAGAAAACAGGACAAACTCAATTGGGAAGAAAGCCATAAGTTACTTAGCATTTCTAGCCAGATAAGGGGCTAAAGAAGATGTTTAAGAGCTATAGAACATAGGTTCTACATAAGAACATATTGCTATTCATAAGATTTTAAGAATAAAATTCAGTTTTGGAATTGTATTTCCTGTTCAGAGATAGGGCAGCAGGTAGCTAAGGGTTAACTCGTGTGGGCGGGGAGGGGGAGGGAGAGATTTGTACTTGTTCAGTGTTGTATAGGCTGGCGGTTCTCAGACTGTGGTCCATGGCTGATAGCAGAGACTTTGAGAGGCACTGGTGTATGTAGCACTGTTGTTAGAATACATTCAATTCTTTATTTCATGGATGTTGATAAGTGTTAGTCAACACAATATAGGCAGCTCTTGATTTACACAGGGGTTACACTCTCAGAAAATGGCACATATACTGTATTGAAATGTGTCAACTGAAACAGCTTTTCCCATAGAAAGCAAAAAGGTTGGTATGGGTTTGGAACTTATCAAGTACAGGCATGCCCTGGTATCCACTGATTTGGTATCCACAGTTTCCGTTATCCACGGATACCATGGATACTGGCAAGCCTATTAAAAAGATAGGGGAACATTAAACAAATCTCTTTTTTTTTTCCTTGTTGCATTAAAACCACTGAAGTTCTCTAAAAAGGTATCCCCAGTATCCACGAATTTAGGTATCTGCGATGGGGTCCAGAATGGAACCTGTATTTACAAATACAGCATGCCTGTATTTACATTGATGACTAGCAAGAATACTGGGAATGCCAACGTTGATGGTTCAGATAGTTAATTGTCAGACATCGGGGTTTCTTGAGAAAGAGGATAACAATGTCTTTTGCATGACTTTCAATTTATTTCTTGTAAGATCTCTCAGCATAGCTGAGTGCACATTTCTTCCCACTTCAGAGCTATGTTCAGTGTTTTGATCAACTTCATCTAAAATTGCCAAAGCACTTTCAATTAAATTGAATGACACTGTCAGAGCTGAAATAACAACAACCTTTGCTTTCTGCTAATCACTTTCCTTCTTCTCAAGCAAATATTGGAGCAAAAGCTCTTCTTTGTGAGTTTCATAATCTGCACATCTTCTAACTCCACCTCATCAAGAACCACTGAAGCCTCAAGTTGCACACTAATACGAACACAGTTATTTTTCCAAACCTCATTCATACACAAGTGACTGCTTCCCATGTCTCACCAACAAGCATGATGGATGTTAAACAAGTGCCCTAACTCTTTTTACAGCCATTCTCCCATTACATTGTCTTTCTTGCTCTGATTTAAAGGATGTATTTGGTGTAATTTAGTTACCTAGTCATCTCCATGGTCACTCTCTTCAGTTCATTCAACAATCATTATAAAGATCGTTGAGTGGGGAGTGTTGGCTTCTTTGTTGGTTCCTTTCTCATATTGTGTGAACAGCCTTTACAGGACTTTTACGTGTGTATTATTTTAGAAATAATCGCTTCCTTACATGCATGAACATCACTTATTTCTTGGCCTTTGGTAAATCTGTGACAAACTATTGTCTGCCCAAGTATTAAAAAATACCTATAAATGTTCTGGAGGTTTTCTATCCAACAAGAAGGCTAATCTAGTGTTCCTCAAACTGTGGGTCATGACCTGATGTCAGATGGGTTGTGGAAAGCTGGGAGCAGCCATCTTGGAAGCTGCAGACCTTATTCTTGCTATATTCCTATCATGAATATTAACAGTTTGAATTTTCAAGTGAGAGTTTTTAAACTTAGTTTTTAGTTCAGTGCTTTTACATAATATTTTGTCCTAATCTTGCTTTCTGTCAGGGATGTTGCATGGGTGTGCAATTGCTGCAGTCCAAGAATGCCAGTTTGTGTTCCAAGAGTGTCATTTTTATCATATCACAATGATAGCATTTCCTGCTTGATAATGTCACTTTTGGCTATGACATCACTTCCAGTGGGCCCTGACATGAGTTCTGTTCTAAAAAGTGGGTCCAAGTCTAAAAGGTTTGAGAACCACTGGGCTAATTCTTTCAAATGCTAAAATGGCTTGTCTGCATGGATTCTCCCTTGCTCACACGTACAACTTCATTTTTTCTTATGACCTACTGCAGATTATGTAAATAGCTGCATGAGGAGCCTTGTATGATGCTTGTGTTCTCAGGGAGCTTTCCAAAACCTGAAAGTAGAAGTACTTTTCACAAGTGTTGCTAGTTCAAACCAGCTCCCAATCTTTACAAGTCTCAATCTGTTGTTGTTGTTTTCCTTTATCTTGGCAGCTGGAAACTACAGCTGCTTCCATTATAGAGAAAGCTGGTATAGTTTATGTTGCAGCCCTGGGGAAGTCTTTTGATTGTTTCACTTCTGGGCTTTATTGTTGGAAAGTTTTCAGTTCTTTAATGAGGTACTTGCTTCCCTGGCTTATTCCATGGGGTGCTTGAACAGAGCTGTCAAGGACATGACCCACCTCCTTAGACATAGGCCCACTGGCTGGAAAGGCGGCAAACTGGAAATATCTACTGATGAGTAGGACTGCTGGTAGTGGGTGGGATCCACCACCCCTGCTCCTGGAACACTTTCTAGCTTGTATGAGTAGCTCTGCCTTCCTGTTTCAAGCAGCAAACAGTAGCTCTTATTGCCAGTGGACATAACCTTTGCTAGTGCAAACTCCACACCTACAAATGGCAGGGGAAGAACACTCCAGGAGGAAGAGAGCATACAAAGGGATAATTTGCCCTTTTCTGCAAAAGGAGCTGAGTGGTGAAGGCAAATAATTGTTGTGCTGTAACTCTGGGGTGAGAGTTCACGTTTTCACGTACTAGTCGTTCTTGGATGTAGGGCAAAAAGACTAGGGATGACTTCTACGTAGCGCCCTGAAGCATGGGGCTCTAGCGGTGCAGCATGCTTTATAGTGGTCACAAAGTGCAACCTGCCATTCTGCGCAGCCAGTCCAACACAGCAAGTAGCTGCCTACCACTGGCCAACTGAACAGCCCCAACATCAGTAACTTGGTGCAGAGTAGCACAAAATGAGCAGGGGCTGGGCAGAGGGGAAGGGGAGGAACAGAGTGGAGACAGGAGTGGGGAAGGGTGTGTGTTGCAGCCAGGAAGGGGTGGTGTCAGCGGTAGGGCAGTGCCTCTAATATTTTATCCCCTTTCCTGGCCTCTATCCACCCTCCTGGGTCAACCCAGAGCTGCGCCAGCAAAACTGCAGGTCCATCAGGGCAGTGGAGGCTTGCTTCCGGGCAAGGGAACAAATGTTTTCTTACCTGGAGGAAACCTCCAGAAGTTCCTCCCCCGAGATTCAGTGTGCACTCCGGTGGCGCAGGTGCATCAGCAGACAGCGCCCAATCCTGAGCCAGCAGTACTTTCATACTGCCAGCTCTGGGTGGCACAAACATTCTGTAAACCACATTCGCAGCGCCTGGTGAGGAAGGAGTGTTGGCTTCTTGGCTTCAGTGCCAAGAAGATGTTGCCAAGGAGTGCCAGCAGTAGGTTTTGCCCCTGCTCAGTGGTGTGGCCCTTCAGAGCAGGAGAGATGCAGGGAAGGGCCAAACAGAGCAGCGGGGAGAATTTGGCCTAGGATAGGGTAGAGATGGCAGTAGCCTCTGCCGCAGTATCTTTTCCTCTCCTGGGCCAGACAGCCTGACCTAGACTCCCTGACTCTGCACCCACTCAGTAGCAGGTGAGGAGACCCATAGCTACTGGCTACAGTCTCCCCAGGGTAAGGGAGCAAACGCAAGCCCTTACCTTGAGGAGAACTGTGCTGGTATCCTAGTGCCCATAGGACCTAGTGGACAGCCATTTTGGTGCCAATGGAGCCGTTGGCACCAAGAATCATTGGACTGGGCTCCTATAGTGGAGAGTGGGAATTTGGGAACACTTCCGTACAACTAGAATTGGCTTGGGAGTCTCTTACTTATAGCACTATTCAAATAAAACATCGTAACAAGAGATTCACGGTTGTTTTAAAAAGTGTAGAATTCATGCAGATGAAATGTTGAGCTGTGTTTGTGAAGCTTCCATTTTCAGATTTCCATTTCTAGAGGCGAGCCCTGTGGTGATGCGAACCCTATGCACCCACTGGGAACACTTTAGCAAAAAATAGATTTGTTAAAATGTCACTGCCAGAAACCAACGTGTCTGTCTGCAGTAGTCATTAACTGTACATACTCTTAAGAACTTTGACTAGTTTTGAGGATTGATTTTTGGAAAAATAAGTTAGGGTTAGTATATATAATTTAATGTGTGTGTTCGTTCTCTCTCTCTCTCCCCCCCCCATTCCTTCCCCACCAATCTCTCTACTGTTAGCAAATAACCCATGAAAGAACTTCTGCTGTAGAAGGGGATATTAATTTTATTCCTATGACATGACGCCTGATAGTCAAAACAACTTCTCCCCCCTTCTATTTGTATGCAACACCCTCTGTTCCTTGGTGTAAGGGCAGTGTTTCCGAAATTGTGAGTCAGGAACCACCAGTGGTCATGAACTGATTTGTGGTGGATCATGAACATGGAACCATGAAAATGTTTTTGAAGCATTAAAACAAAAAAGTTTCAAGCACCTTTGCCTGGTTTGTAGAAGAAAATAATCAGCTGGAATACTCACACATGGTGTTGTGAGATAATCTTCATGTCACATTTTCCAATGTTATGTAGTGATTGGCATGCCATATATTGGGGTAGACAACATGGGACTCAAGCGCTACCTGTAGCTCGCGGGATGATTACCAGTAGCTTGCAACCCTTTCCAGCTGAGAGCAGCTGCCGTGGCCGAGCACTGAGCGGGCCAGCCCCTCCCTTTCCTGCTGCCACCCTGGAGCTTACAAGCTCCTGGCCGGCATGTGCTCTCGGGAGGTGGCTGCTCGATGTGGGATTGATGATGGCAGCCAGATGGGGCGATGGGAGAAGCAGCTTCTTCATGATGGAGAGAGGGGAAACAGGCAATGCCTGGAGGGAAAGGAGATGAAAGATGGCTCCCTCTCTACTCTGGAGCATCATGGATAAGGGACTTGCTTAGAAGTTCCTACCCTCCAAAGCATGACATGGTGGTCTGCTCTGCTCCCATGCTCAGGCAATTTTCTTTCTACAGTTAAATATGGGGGGATGTTGCTTATTGGAAGGAGCCCCTGCTCTACTGCTTTGTTTTGGTGATTTTTTTTTCTCCTACAGTTAAATGGGGGGGGGGGAATCATAGTAGTTCATTGCCGGTTAGTCACTTTTTTATAGTTCACATATGTCCAATGATTGCCTCCCCCTGCCATCGATGCCATGTGTGAACCCAGTGAACGCCTTTTGCCTGGCCTGAAAGTCCCTAAATGCACATCTTGTCCTCTAGCCTGGATTACTATAAAGGTTTGAGAGAACAGTTCTTGAATTCAGTTTCTAGGAAGAGTATAGCAAATATAGTATACACATTATATGTAAGGTCTCTAGCAGCCTCGTGAACACAGGACATTAATTATTATAACTTAATTTACTTATTATTATTAATAAAATATTACTACTTCCTTTTTTTCTTTTTTCTTTTTGGTCTATTGGGTCATAATAGATCAGTGGTTCTCAATCTTTTTAGCACTGGGACCCACTTTTTAGAATGACCATCTGTCTGGGACCCACCAGAAGTGATGTCATGGCTGGAAGTGCCATCATTGTGGTTTTGTGATCCACATGAAATTGGCTCGTGACCTACTGGTGGGTCCCAACACACAGTTTGGAAACCACTGTAATTGTCATTTTAAAAAGTGGATTGTGGTGCTAAAAGGTTTGGGAAACATTGGAAGGTATTTTATGCTAAATGAAATGCAATCTGGCCCCAATTTTAACAATGGATGGGGATAGTTTTTTGCAAACTTGTCTCATTATCATAGTCTTAGAAGCCAAGACAGGTTAAATGACATACTCTACAAAGGACTTGAGGGGGGATCATCATGGTTAGGTTCAAAGATTCTGTGGTACTAGAATTCCAGGATTGGACCCAATGGTACTTTGGTCTAGGGTGGCCACTGCTTTGAGCAGGCACCCTGGTCAATTGCTGTCACCTTTCTTTACTTTTAAAAATATAGAGAGGGTGGGGAAGTACCCAATTCCTCCTAATCTCATCCTCAGGTAGCCTAATCTGATCCTCACCACCCCCCCTTGTACCCACTCTTGCTGTTTGCCTTTTGAAATGACAGAGAGCAGGGAGGAGAAGAATAGTGGTGGTAATAAGCTTGGAAGGTAGTGCAGGGGAGATTGGAGTGGCAGCTGACATAGAGAGATGTAGGGGTGATGATGATAAGCATTTGTGGTATCCTTCAAGTGCTACAGGAGGGCAGCCAGAGGACTGAGAGTTCTAGGTGCAAATTAAGGCACCTTGACAGTGGTGAAAAGGCCTTTAAAGAACATATTTGTTCTTCATTGTAGGCCAGAATTTGCTTACAATTCTGTGTCATCAGTTTTATCACTCATATCAAGTGAAGTTGATTCTGCTGCGACCATATAATCTGTGGAGCAAACCATTGCTTTAGTAGCTATAGTCAACATTTGTGGTGTTAACTTACTATAGTTGTTGCATTTGAAAAGCTCTGGTGTATAGGATGTGCTAGGATAAGAACTAATAAACCTCCCTCCCCCATTTTTGTCACAAAGAGCTCTTCCAGTCTTAAGGGGAACAATGTTTCCATATCGCAACAGAAATAACAGTCTTACACAGCCCCTGTGCAGGTACTGATTGATAATGCTATAATAGGTACAGTTGGAGTTGGTTTGCATGACATGATTTTCCAAAAATGCGACAGCTTTGAGTGGTTTCCACAAAGAGATATCATGGAAACAGAATTCTACTTGCTCCGTTTGTGCCCTGGAGCTAGCCTGAAATAGGAGAATGAAGTTGCTGTTCCTTCAGTCATCTCGGGGCACAATCCTAATCTGGAGTTAGGGCGGCACATGTCCTTTGTGCCAGGCCAGGAATGTAGGCGATGCACTGTAAACCGTGTCTGGCCGACTCTTGGAGTCAAGGAGGATGATGCTCATCCATGTGCCAGCCTCCCTGACTCGGAGTGGTGCAAATGCACTTTACGGCACGTTTGCAACACCCCTGGGCTGGCACAAGTCCAGTTTAGGATTGCACCATCAGTTCCCACAAGCCTTTGGTACTGCAATTTTAGTTCTCAAAGAGACTGTAACCAACCTCAAAGTATAAAAAATGTAGCTGAGATTTGATTGAGTTGCAATGTACTGCATGGATGGTATTCCTGGCAAAAGATTATTGGTTTTTGCCTGATGTGATGCTACCAGTTGTGCAGAGTTTCCACTTGTTAACCAAGATGTTGTCTCGGCAGTAATTCCAGACTCCCTACCCTTGTATGTACATTGATGACACTGAATATTGCCAATTGCAAAGGCTGCTTGTTTTTAGCCTATAGCTGGATCAAGGTTGAATCCAGGATAAGTGGACTTCTGATTCAATACTAATTTATAGGGGTGGGGTTTTTTTTTTGTTGAAAACCACCTTTTGGGCATTACATTAACAACTGCCTTTTGGTGGTTAAAATATCTGAATAAAAACACAAACCACTGCATTTGTAATTGGAAAAGTAGCCTTGTTTAATTTCTGGAAAATATCTTACTTGCATCTACTGCATCTGCTGACACTATATCACCTGTGCCATCTACCTAGTACACTTTTAAAGTATTTAAAATTAATAAAAATGAGAATTTGGAATGAGAATATAGAATAAAATTACACAGCACCTCAATTTGCTATTTTAATTAAGAGATTTTGGAAAAAAATATCACCAAAAAACCACCCCTCTACTAGTTTAGTATGTCTTAATACTGTCATGAAGCCTGGAAAGATTGAGATTAAGTACCCTGCTCCCTCTTCTCTCCCATATTCTTTAGTTTTTCTACTGCCAGAATATTTATATGATGCTATCATTAAGCCAGTGAGGCAGTCTGCCTAGGGGCACTTCAGAGGGGCACAGTACTGACCAGTGAGGGGCACAATTTTATACAGAATAGTTTTTTTTAAAAAAACCCATGTTCTTCTGGGTGCAACTTCTGGTTTGTTTCTGAAAACCAGAAGTAGCTTCTGGAGGCTCCTGCGTGCCATTCTGAAGCCCACAGAGGCCCATAGAGAGGGTTGTGGGCCCAGCATAACCCGAAAGAGGCTTCTAGGTCCTTCCAATGAGGCATTTCGGCACCAGCAATGCAAAGGCTAAGAATTAGGTTCAGAATGACAAGAGGAACGTATCCCCATCACTGAGCGACATGTACATGCCCTGGTATCCAGTGATTCGGTATCCATGGTTTCAGTTGTGCATGGATACTGGAATGCCTTTTAAAAAGATAAGGTAACATTAAACAAATCTCTTTATTTTACCTTATTGCAGCAAAACCACTGCTGTTCCCCTATCTTTAAAAAGGCATCCCGAGTATCCACAGTTTCAGGTGTCCATGGTATACCTGCATGGTTAGGAAAAAATATTTTAAGTTGCTGCGAGTGGAGGTGGCTTCCGGGCCATAGTTTGGAGGCCCCTCGTGTAGTCTATGTTGTAGCATTTGAGAAAGGGAAGGAAAATCTGCAAGGGAAATACAATAACATTTTTTTGGAACCAGAATTTATTGTAAAAAAATTTATTACAAAACAACGCTAAACAAAATGGTTATTTGTGACTAATTTTAATTACTAAAGTATATTAGAACATTATTTGGTCTTTCCTCCATTTAAACAACCACAAAGTGATGTTCTGTTAAATTTAAAATGTTAAAAATTAAGGCAAGGAACTTGGAATTTGAGGCAGTGCATGTCTGAACTAAAGTTTGGAGCTCATTTAGTGTGTTTCTAATTTTGAAGTCGTTCCAGGAAGAACACAATGTGCCTTCTTGGGCGGTGAGTCAGGTATCAAAATAACTGACTAATGTGTCAAACTATCGTATGGAGTAATAGTCTGCTAAAGATTTTTTCTGTTCTTTTTTTAAAGAGCAGTGCAACTGAGCATGTGGAGAAAATCTCCTAACCTAACAGCATATATGTAAGAGTATAATTTTAGTGTTATTTTTGTTCCACTGTGTGATATGGTTAAAGCATCTGCTTTGCAAAACCAGTCGCCTTAGATGATGGAAGATTATATTATTCATACACGTACATTTTAGTATGCTAATAGATAAAGCTTCATTTGATTTCTCTGCAGTATAGTTCTGCACATACCGTACAAGGTGGCCCTCAATATCCATGGGAGTTCAGTACCTGGAACCCAAATAAAACAAAATCCACGGAAATTGAAACCTGTGAAAGCAGGGCCACTCCCACCCTCTGAACCCTCCTGGAGCTGAGCTTCAGTCGGGTCCAGAGGTTTTCAGAGGCCATGCACAATTGCTTGCAGCTTCTGCAGGCCTCCAACTGGCAGTTTTGGCCCAAAAGACATCATTTCCGGTTACCCAGTGGAAACCAGAAGTTACATATTTTTTTAAATGCCTTATAAGCATTCTGAGGCCCGGGGAGGCCTGTAGGCCTTAAAATTTATCTCAAGTCCTGCTGTCCTTCATAAGGGGTTTTCCTGCCCCATTAAGTCTTTTAGGGAAACCTTCTCTCCTGATGCACTGTGCCTCGATGCATTTTGAGGTTTGGCTAGCACTGACACACGAGGATCTTCTCTCTGGTGGTCACTGCCCTATCAAAGTTCTTCTTACCTGAGATGTGATTGGGACACTCCCAGTTGGTCTTGCATTAGAAATTGAAGATGTGGTTTTCTCAAGAACTTTTTATCTTTTCTGAATTGTGTTGGCTGTCAGTTTGTAGTTTGAGAGAGCAATGCTAACCTTGTGTTCGCTGGCGCAGTGCTCTTGCACTGGACTAGCTCTGTCACAAACATAAGGCACATCTGTGCTGCAGATTCAGTCACTGGACCAGCACAGGCACCAGCGCACATGCGCCATGCAGCCCACCAGCTGCGTCGGCCATGTGCCAGCTTAGTTCTGCCAGTGTAGGCCCGTGCCGAGGGCACGCCAGAGGCCAGCAGGAAGCGTTATAGAACAGAGGGAAGGCGGACCCATGTGTGGAGAGGGGGTTAGGCTGCATCCAGACCCCCTTGGCGGCCCTGATTCAGGCCACTCCTGGCTGCATGGACTTGCACCTGCTATTTTGCTGGTGCAGATCTGAGCAGCCATATTGTCCCCTAAGTTGCTGCTGCCTCCTAACGTGGTTAAGATGCAGCGCAGTTCAGCATGCCTGCCTGTTCCAGCTCAGGTTAGGATTGTGCCCTAACCCACTGGGGCTGATTTATCATTATTACAGCTTGTTATCAATTGTTTTATTGTTACATTATTGCTTTTAGTTGATTGATGGTTATAGAGTGCCTTTGTGAGAATGGCAGCTTTTATTAAAATATAAATAATTTTAGAAAGTTTAACAAATACCAAAATTGATTCCATATAACAAGCTTGTAATGCACTTTCCTAGTAGCCCTAGCAACATATAAAATCTTTCTAGAGTGTATTGACTCCAGTCCATTCAAGTCATGACTCATTTCTGAGTCACTGCCAGTGTCACAAGTTGCGCCCTAGTCATTGGCCTCCATGACTCAAGTTATAACATGAGTCGCCAAAAATTGGCATTTTCACGAGTCGAGTCTTCAGGGCTCAAATGCCCATCCCTGCTAGTAGAATTTATTGTAAAGACCTTTCTTGCTATCTATAGTGTTCAGTAAAATCATAACACAGGTCCCATCTCCTGACCCTCAGATTTGGGACCTGCGGGTTTAACTAACTGCAGGTCCCAGGTGGAAGTTAGACATGTACCTTCCAAGCAGTTACGGTCACATACGGAAGGTTTTCTGAGGGCCAAGGAAACCAAGTGTGCCTTCCCGGCCCTCAGATGGCATTCTGAGGGCCAAAAATAGCAACTTCTGATTTTCAGCCCACACCCAGAAGTTCTGGTAATTCTAAGTCAAGGCTCAACAGATCCTGGGTGCCAGGTCTCCATGGCATCCAGAAATTTCATGGTGACACCTAGTATTTTCAACAGTAACTTGAAAAGATATAAATATCATAATAGTGCAATGTGAACAGCAGCAGTTGCATCGCTGAGGGCGCAGTCGTAAGGTGTGCTGGAACAGGTAGGCCGAGTGGCACATCCATAACATTTGGGAGCCAGTGTAAGAGACTTGCGCTGGCTCAGAGGTGAACTAGGATTGCTCTGCCTGCTATTCATTTCCAGCAGTGGATCAGGTGCTGAAGTCTTTGTTTGCAACATTTGCTATCATGTATCATCATTGCATATGGCTGGTGGACATTTTGCTTGCATCTGGCACAAAACAAGGAGCATATAGAGTGGTTTGTGTACTGCTTTAAAAGTCATGTAAGCAATAGACTCACAATGAACAATGTTTTATAGCTGTGTGTGTGTGTGTGTGCGCGCGTGCGCGAGTCTGTGTGTTTAGGAATTGATTTATTTTAACTGAATACTATTAAAACAGTTGAGAGATAAGAAAATGCAAGCAGTAGTTAAACTATCTAATTCACTTGTTTCACATTGGAATAAGTTATTTTGTATGGCATGAATGTCCAGGATATTCTTCTTTGTGCTTACTTAAAAACCATTTTTCTACCATTTTCTGGTAGCACACATTTTTTTAATTTGGTTGTTAAAATATAAAACACTGAAAGCCAAAAAATTCATCTGTCTCTTTAATTTTGGCCTGGCTTCTTGAGCCAAAGCAAATTTGTTCAGCCCTTTTCCCAGATCTGAATTGCTTAATATCTTCCGTATTTATCAGTGGGAATCCAATGACCCACACATCTATTTTTGTATATTCAAGTACTGGATCCAATTCTCAAACAGCAAACAGCTTCACCAGAAGACTAATTGTTTTTAAAATTGAGGAAACTTCAAAAATTAGATGATATATGAAAATTTCAGTTCTATAGAAATTCAGATTTCCCACTGGTAATGCCCCAGCCTTTGGGAATAGCTAAAACAGGTCTTTGGATCCACAATTATGTCCACCATTCCTGCTTATATTGCTTGCTGCTTTTCAATTTATTAAAGGAGCCAAGATGTGTACATTTGATAATTGGAGAGGGGATTATGACATTTTTTCTTTTTTTAGAACAGAATTGGTTTAGATATAAAACCATCTGTTTTAGCACTAAACTGGAATTTTTAAATTTCAGTTACATGTTTTAAAAAAAATTCTGGAAGAATAAGCTGTGGGATTTTAAAATTCTCACTTTGCTTTGAGAGAGGAGGGGAAGGAAGATTAAAAATTTAGTTTTAAACTTCCCAAAGGGTCATACAATATATATCTGGAAAACTCTTCGTGTATGCAAAATAGTTTTAATAAAATCAAGAAAACAGATTAAACTATATCTTTTCTAATAAAATTGCTTGCTCTTGACCGTTATTCCTGATAAAGAAATTCTTCAATCATAAATTCAAAAGTTATGGCGTATTTTACTTTAATGTCTACTTGATAATTTCAATTTGAAACTTTGCCGTCTTTTTTATTTCTCATCTCTGTTCTTTTTGAATAAATTATGACTGACCCAAGCCATTATTTTATATTACAAATTCCAGACGACAATTTTTCTGTGAAATTCTCTTTCCATCTGTTAACAATTGTTTTCCTGTGAAGAAACACTTTTATTGCCCAGACAAGCCATTATTTGTTAAATTGCATTCTGTTGAAACATGTTGTCCTTTCTAGGGCCAGACAACTTACTTTTTTTATATGGCAAAAAGTTCTTTTCATTCATAAAACAATTTCAACTAGATTGTATTTATATTAGGTGTTTTGACCGATATTGGAGAAGTAGAGATAGGGACCCCAGTTTTGTTGGCCTCTTGTGGTGCTAGACCTCAGTATACTCTATTCTGGTTTATTTGGTTAGAATTTCATAGAACATTAGGAACACTTTTGCAAAGGTGGTATTTGTATTTTGTGGAACTACTTTTGCATGGTGTGAGAGTTAAAAATGTCTGAGGAATAATTCGGTGTTTGGTTTAAAGCATTCTTATCATCCCATTAGAAATTTCAGCATTTTTAAAAATATGTTGCATGTGGCATGGTACTTGGGATTTAACCCATGCCCTGATCAAAATGGGGAATCTACAAGCAGACTTGTTCATGAGGACAGTGTGGATGGAGATAAATACCTGGATGCACATTAACATCCATATGGCAACACTCTCTGAGTCCTGTTGAAATGACTAGATGTGGATGGAAGTTTGCAACTCCAACTAGAACCACTTGCATGAGGCTCAAGGTCTAAATCTGTTCAGGCTTTCTGTTGCAGTTTTTGCAACAGACATTGAAGTTTTTCTAATGTTTCCAAGTGTACTTGTGAAAGCTCAGAAAACTAGTTGAGTGTAAACTGCTTTCGTAGCCTCCTGTACTATGATCTAGAGTGGTGATGGTGGTTGTACCACAAGCACTGTAGCCTGTACCATCTTTGACAAAGTTACAGATTCATCTGCAGGTCCTTCTCCCATCCAGTCTTGCTTGAACACTAACTAGTGCCTATTATTATTATTATTATTATTATTATTATTATTATTATTATTATTA
>JAJKFI010000055.1:97990-222544 GCA_029204185.1 Lerista edwardsae
ATTATTATTATTATTATTATTATTATTATTATTATTATTATTATTATAGGCCAAATTACATATTTTTATCCCCTGTGTTTTAGAATTGCCTGTACAGTTATCCCAAGGCCAGACATGACAGCTAGGAACTTTTAAGATAACATATGAGGACATCAGAGTTCTGCAGTGTACTATGCCTAGCACTTAGTGAGCAGTTCCTGGGAATATGCTTTTAAATTATGTGATTAATAGATTACTTGGATGGGAAGAATAAAGATGAATAAGCAAACATGCGGCACATTACAGAGAAGATTAACATTAACAGGAAGCAGGGTAGTTCCTTACACCTATATTTAAGGTTTAGTTGTACGATTGCTGAATATATTGCATTGTGTTTTACTATTGATTCCCCCTCCCTGTTTTTGTATTAATATCCTCACAGTAAGTTATGTATTGTTGCAGCTTTTAACCTCAACCCTCTCCTCATTTCATGCCATTCTACTAAGTCAGCAGTCGCCCAAACTCACAACCAGTGGTGTCATTCAAATGATTTAGGAACAGGAACTCACTTTTGATTGGCACTTGTCAGGAACCTGGAACCCGCCACGGAGCCCGTTAGGATCCGGAACGCCCGTTCTGGTCCGTTCCCCCTGAATGACATCACTGCTCACAACCCTTCCCAGGCATCTGAGACGGCTGTGCAGCAGGGCACAGGGCATAGACACAAATGCCCAGAGCATCCCTGTCAGCCGATTGACTGCAAAAATGGAGTGGCGTTTGCACAGAACAATAAGCATCACTCACACAGAGGAAGGGTTTGTCCAAACGATATACCTGGCCCACAGGCCGGGGTTTGGAGACCCCTGTACTAACTTAATGCCATTGGTTCTGCAATTTTGCTCCCTGCAAGTATAATAGATTTGCCCTATGTGCCCCCATTACACATCCCAAAAGCAAATGGTATGTAATTGTATGGCAATGATAGCGTAACTATGGACGGGGGGGAAAAAGACAAACCCAATTTGTACCAGATTTGATCTAAAAAGCTTCTCTCTACAATAAAATGGCTTTCACCTGAAACCAAGAAGGGAGGGTGCCAAACATACTGTTCATGGCAAGGAATTCTATTCTAGGCTATCCCTGCATCAAATTGTACTTCAGATGTTGGAGCCACTTGCAAAAGCATCTCCTCTAAAATCTCAATGTGGGGAAGGACTACAGGAATATAATGTCTGGTAAGCTTTATGCCCTGGTCTTAGTTATGTTTAGGGGTATAGCCCTGGATACTGAAGTAAATTTCAGAATACTAGGAACATTTAAGGTATCTTTCAAAAAAAATCTCATTCTTTTGTGTTTTTGTTTTTATCATAAGGCCTTAATAATTTGTCTCTTATTTTCAAACTTTTGTTCAGTCTTGCATGTGTATTTTGATTCTGATCACATTAGCACAGATGGATACTTTGTTTTGGTGGAGTGCATTGATTACCATCCGTCTCAATCTGGAGAAATGAAAAACGTTAAATGAGAGCCAATATTTTCAGTTACTTGTGCTAATGTGCTGGGTTGTTCGACGCAACAGACATGTTAGAATTCTGCTGTTGAGCATTTTCTGAAGACTTTTTTTCTTAGCTGGGTTAAAAATGAGAAGTGTGGATTGTACAGTATCCTTCCTGTGTCAATAACGCATTTGTGTCTAGGCATTTGTGTGTTTCTCTAGTTAATGATCAGGCATAGTACTTTGCTCAGCCAGTCTCGTATTACCTGGATAGCCTTTTGTATTTCCCTCTGATTTTTTTTTTTTGTGCCACTAAGGTTAAGTCTCATTCCATTTTTGGTTAAAGTTTGTCTATAACTTCTCTTTAATTGTGGAATGGCTTCCAGCTATCTAGGCCACAGGCTTAATGGAGGTATTCAAAATTGTTTTATAAAACAAATAGGCATTAATTTTTTCAGATTATCCGTATCAGCAGGGAGTAGCAAAACAATTGAATAGCCAGCTCCTTTCTTTGTAGCAGCTAGGAGAGGTGAATGTGTGCCCTGGCTGCATGACATTAATTTCAACAGCTTTGTATATATCGAGCAAGTTGCTTAGTAATTTGATGAATGGATTGATGGCAGAAAGAACAGAACAACCCCCCACTAAAGAATCTAGGCATTGGGGATCTAAATGGCTGCAATACAACTTGGAGGTTTTCTGTTTTACATCCTTTGATAAAGCATTCAGTGTGGGACTTCTGCAATTGATAGCCTCCAAAACATTGAATCTTCCTGTTTAACAGCTCTGCAACCACAAAGGAGGGTGTAATAGTCATTTTTTTCCTGCTCCTTCCCTAGCTCTATTCAGTTGTGGACCTACCAGTATGTCCACGGGGGCGAAAGCCCTGGGCACGAAGCTCCTGGGGTGGAAGGAGGGCAGTGACAAGGAGCCTCACCTTGCCAAGAGGTGAGCGATTCCCGCCCTCCCCTGCCATCATACTGCTCCGAAATGGAGCCTGGCATGGGGACAGGGAAATAGTGGAGGGGGCAACTGCCTCCTACTTTGTCGCTGGGTGGCCCATTGGCTGGGTCCACAACTGGCTGTATTGCCCACCCTTCTCCTCTTACTGGCTGAAATGGTAGGACTTGCCCCAAAGTGGGCCTGGGTGGAAGAGTGGGGCCAGGGAAGCTGTGCATTGACCACGATACAGCAAAACCAGGAGTTACAAGCATAGCATCATTGTTGGGGAACAAAAGTAGAAAACTTATTCATATTGAGCTTCAGAGAGTGCTGAAGCATCCAGGCTGACACAGCTGAAATATAATTAAAAATGTGACATTGGAATAAGGGAAGAAAGAGTTGGGATGTATCAGATTTTAGGAAGAAGATTTTCAGGCTGTTAAGTCTTGAGGGCACATCTCCATACTGCCTAAAGAAATTAAAAGTGGTTCCCTTGGTGGTGGTGCACATTTAAAAACCCTTATCTCCATTTGTTGCCCTAAATATGTGCAGTGCCTCCATCCCAACACTGTACACCCCTGGTATAGGAAAGGCGCATCCATTGGGTACCACATGGTTCAAGGAGTATTAAAATATGGTTTGCTACATAGTTAAGCACCAGGGGGAAGCATGTTTGGCAGCCTGAATACAAAACATTTAGCTATAAGGTTTTTATAAGCCTTATAGTTTATAACCTTATAAACTTATTACAGTACTTTTCAACTCCTCCTTTGTGTATAAAACTCGAATAAATGTGGCGTAGCTTCTAGCAATCCGACTTGAGATATCAATCATTCCTATGCTGGGCCATTATACAGATGTAATAAGTTTTTATATCCACAACAGGAAAGCATTTTTTTTTCATTCATTGTTTATGTCTGTGTTTGCAAAGGCTGGACCTGTGAAATGAGACCATGACAACTGATGAGGCTACAAAGAAGGAAGGAGAAGTCCAGACAGCAACTCTTGCTGAACATGGCGAGGATATCACACCAAACAAGGATCGAGGAGTTCTGAAGGTAGGACTACATGAGTGGCTCTGGAGAATCTGAACATCCGGGCCCAGTAATAAATTTAGAAACGCCAAAAGCCTGAATAACTGAGACAAGGGAGAGTCTGGACTTCAATAACAAACGTTACACTAAAATGGAACAAAATATTGCCCACCCAAGTCACCCAGTCATTACTTCATCAGTCATTGCCACATCATTACTTCAGTCTTGTGAGGATTCAGTTTCAATCAGCCCACTCTGATCTAGTCCTAGTATCCCAAGACTCCCAAGTCCTAGGTTGGATGATACAGTTCCATTTGTATATTCCACCTAGTCTTGCTTAATAGCCTCGTAACATATTGAATAGGGCAGGGATTAGAATTGAACCTTTCAGGGCCTGAAAGGTAATGTCCTGCTATGTTGCAGATAGCATTAACCCATGGGTCTCCAAACTATGGCCCAGGGGCCAAATCTGGCCTGTCAAAGATTTTTCTGGTCCTCAGCAACTTAAAATATTTGACATTTTTACTCGTATATCATTTCTTGGTTTAAGCATGGCATTGCTCCTTTGTAAATGTCATGTTTCTCTTTTGTTCTGAATCACATCATGCTTATTACAAAAAAAGATTAAAGTAAAACACATTTCTTCATTTACATTTCATTGATAAAATATTTTTGGCCCATGAAAATCTGTAAAATATACGATGTAGGCCTCATACTGAAAAGACAATGGATTAACCCATTGTCATGACAGCCTGGGTTACCTTCTTGCAGTGGAATAAGGTGGCAGGATTGACTGTACCACATAAAAGGTGCCTTTTGGAATATTCTCTTATTTAAAAAATAAAACAAAACTAGTACATCAAGAAGTTGGGCTTTTGATTTAAAATATTTGGGTTGTCTTCCACATGTTTCTTGCATTCAGAGACGAGGTTTAATTTGTACAACCATCCTCCAACTGTTCAGGAGCAAATTTTCAGGGGAGTAGCAGAGAAGAGACTGCTTAAAATTGCCCCTTGTGCAAACAGATCTACTACTGCAAATGAAAGAAGCACTTGGATGCAAACTTTTATACTTTTTTCTCTTAACTACAGTGCCAGAGGCAGGTCAAAAATATAAAACAGTTAAAACATCAGAATGGACAACAGAGAATGCAATGTAAAATTATGTGTTTTAAAATTGTTCAATTTTTTAAGACTACAGGTAGAGCCTTATTATCCATGGGTTTGGCATCAGCGGATGATAATCCTGTGCTAGGAGGCTCTAGCCTCCTACTATAACTACTATAACACAGGAGCCATGTAATGCACAGGGGGAGAGTGGCACTGGTGAAGCACTATGGTACTTGTTCCTTGACACCACCCAACTCATCTCAGAGGGTGGTAGCAGTTCGAGCAGACCTGAACAGTCAGAGAGGTGCATGTGGGAATGACATTGCCCTATCTGCTTTGTGCAGCCAGGTATAGTGAGCATTGGATTTACCCACTGAGATTTATTGTGATTGTTTAGAATTGTCCTGATCTACCCGCAACGTGGCTCACCAACCACTCAGTGCCAATTTTATGAATGATCCTTCTACCATCAAACAAAAACCAATGGATTGAGACTTGCCCAATGTAACTGAAGGTGCAATCCTAACCTGAAGTTTGCAGGAGTGTCACAAACACATCGTAAAGCACTTTTGGACCACTCTCAGAGTGTTCCAAATGTGCTTTAAGGCACGTTTGCGACACTCCTGGCCTGACATAAGAATCTTGTGCTAGCCTATCTCTAGATTAGAATTGCGCCTTGAGTGTATTGAAATACTTCGTATTTCTACATTTTGGAAGTGGTATAAAATTATACAGATTTACCATGTAGTCCATATGCACTTCCCCTCTTGCAGTCTGATAGCTTATCAGCTGCCGCTCAATCTTGTATCTAGATGCAGAACCTGAGTTTACAACTCTGTACACATGTCTAATAGGGACATCTATAAAATCTTTGAAATTAGGGGATGAGCTTCTATCAATTTCATTTTCATATCCTTCTAGATTGTGAAGAGGCCAGGGGATAAGGATGCATCTCCTATGATTGGAGACAAGGTTTATGTCCACTACAAAGGAAAGCTGGCCAATGGGAAAAAATTTGATTCCAGCCGTGACAGGAATGAGCCATTTATCTTCAGCCTGGGCAAAGGTAAAGAGTGGAAAAGGTGGAGAAAGGTAAAGAGAGCCTTAGGGATATAACATGGGTTATTGCCAATTAAATGACAGTTTATTTATTTATAATCCTGTTTTCAGAAAGGCTGTGTGACTGACAGCAAACAGAGGAAGGGCTGGGAGATATCTAGGTCTGCCACTACTATGCAAGCTGGTCATTGTCTTCCCTTGCCTTGTATGAAGTGTCATGTATTGTTAAATCCTAGTTTAAAATTTTATTGTTACACATGTTGAAGATTCTGATCCTCAGATGTTACAAACTGAGACTGGCTTAACTGTTCCCCACCACAATCTGAGAACATCTAACAGAAAGTCAGGCATCATGTATAAAAAAAATATAATAACGCTCTAAACACCCTCACTAAGGGCTCACAGCCCAATCTTTACTAGGGCTGGAACAGCCAGGCCACCTGGCCTGTGCTGTATCCAGTGCCAGTTGGGAGCCAGCTGGTGGTCTTCTCAGGGTAAGGCGATATCTTCCCTATGGGGCTCCTTGGATCTCTCCCAGCTACTTAGGCAGAAGTTCAAGCGGACTTTTGTAGGGCTGCCTGGCCTGGGGAGGGGATTAGGATATGGCAAAGGAGGGCTCCGCAGATCCTGCCCCTTCCTAGGCCCTCCCCCACCCTAAAATGCTGCCTCCACACCACCCTCCCCATGCCCCTTTGCCGTTCAGCACCTTACCTGCTTGTGCCATTGGCCATGGGCTCCAAATGTGGAGCTGGTGGGGCAGTACAGGCCACGCCACTGGCACTGCTTACTCATGTGGTGTTGCAACATGCCTTATGGCTAGGGGTGTGGGCTAGGGGTGAAATATTTTTCATGCCTTATGGCTAGGGGTGAAATATTTTTCCCCATATTTCTTGATTAAAATAGCAAATTGCAGTGGTTTTTAAAGTTCAACATTCTCATTACAATTTCTCATTTTTATTCATTTTAAGTGCTTTAAAAGTGTACTAGGTAGATCAGTGATATTCAAACTTTTTAGAACAGGACCCACCTTTTTAGAATGGCACTCGTGTGGGGACCCACTGGAAGTGATGTTGTGGCAGGAAGCGACATCATCAAGCAGAAAGTTCTGTCACTGTAACACATTAAAATGACACTCCTGAAATGCAAATTGGCATTCTTGGACTGCAGGAATTGCAGAACCATGAAACATTCCTGACAGAAAGCAAGATTAGGACAAAATATGATTTAAAAGCACTGAACTAAAAACAAAATTAAAAAAAAAACCCTCACTTGAAAATTCATACTGTTAACACTCACAAAAGGAACAGAACAAGAGTAAGGTCTGCAGTTTCCAAGATGGTTGCTCCCAACGTTCCGTGACCTACCTGACATCAGGTCACGACCCACCAAGTGGGTCCTGCCAACAGTTTGAATAACACTGAGGTAGATTATATAGGTGATTAGTGTCAGTAGATAGCCACTGTATTATTTCTAATTGGAAAAGTAATCTACTTTCTGGAAAACATGAAAATGTGGTGCTTTGTGTTTTCAAAATTCAAAAATTTTAACCCATCAAAGGCAGTGTGATGTGTTTTGTATGCTGTGTTGAACAAGAAAAAAAAGCCAACACCCCTACCTTTGGCATGCCTGTGACACCTTTGGCTGGGGGAGCAATTAGAATTGAGCTCGCAGCACTGATGCAGCTGTGTGTATTTTGCAGCGAGGGAGGGGCAGCTATGGAGGCCTCCTCAAGGCTGCAGCGGTGCTGGAATGTTGGATAGGATTGGGCCCAAAGCTACATAGCTCCTTGAAGAGACACCATGGCAGTTGTGCTCGTTAAAGAACCGTTTAGATTTCTTGTGTAGAGTTTCGCTCAGTAACTTCAAGCATGGGCATTCTCAGAAATCAAGTCTTCCTTTTCAACTGTACATGTGTTTGCTCCTTTCTGTTTTCAGATACAAACTAAGTTTAGGATGCTTTCACACATTCAAAATTGACCACTTTGTCCAAGGCTGAAACAGGCTTTCTTCTGCAATTTGCTTTGTAAATATGAAGTAAAACGGATTAGGTAGGAGTGGCTGATTTCATCCACCTACGAGCTGGCTACCACCTCCATGTAGTTTTATAGTGTTTTAGGCTAGTCTGGAGTTGGCGGCATCTTGAATTAAGCTTACATGGTCAGTAGCCTCATGTGAGGTATCTGTTGCTGATTGCCGATGTAGGGTCCCATGTCTGAACTGACATGCAAGTTTTGCATATGTTCTTTCACATAACACAGCATTCCTATTTTTTTTCAGTGTTACATCCCTCCCTATCACCTCTGAAACACACAGTCTGAAGTAGTATAGTCCAGACATAGATGCATCATATAAGGTTGCTGATCATGTGTTTTGGCTCTGAGTGAAAATGATTTCATTTTGATGTTAGATGTTTTTTAGATTTTCATGTTTTATGCTTTGCTTTTGGAGCTTTCAGAGGAAAACATAAAACTTGCTATCTCCCACAAAAGATCCCTCAGTCACCTTTTGAGACAAAATGTTTAGAATGCTATACTAAGCATAAGAGTTGTAAGGTTGCAAGAGAACAGTAGCTCTTCTTTCAGCTACAATCTTAAAGGCAGGAATTTTCATGAACGTAGGAAGCTGCCTGTGAAGCTGTTGGTTTATTATTTTTTTTAAAAAAATTCTGAACTACCATTTTTTTAGGGACTCAAGGTGGCTTAAAAAGGTATAGGTTTCCCCATGACCGAATGGTCTAGTCGTGACCGACTGTAGGGGGCGGTGCTCATCTCCGTTTCTAAGCCAAAGAGCCAGCGTTTGTCCAAGCTTCTTTGGCCATGTGGCCTTCATGACTATACGCCAAGGCGCACAAACACTGTTACCTTCCCACGGAAGTGGTACCTATTTATCTACTCACATTGTTATGTGCTTTCGAACTGCTAGGTTGGTAGGAACTGGGACAAGCAATGGGAGCTCACTCCGTGGCACAGTCTCGAACTGCCAACCTTTTGGTCAGCAAGCTCGCAGCTCAGCAGTTTAACCCGCTGCGCCACCACATCGCTGTGGCTTACAATATAAAAGCAAGCCAGGAGAAAAACATAATAAAAAATAGCAGCAGTTAAACAAATCCAAGGGTTTGAGCAACACATAGAGCAGTGATGGTGAACCTTTTGTGCTTGGTGTGTCAAAACTTTGGGAAATGCTTAACTTTACTCAGCTGGTGTGTCAACCCCCCCCCCCCCAAAAGACAAATATTCAATTATTTAAACTAAAACTACAGTCCAATCACATGTGGTGCTTTGTATTATATAAAAACACACCAAATAATTACAACAATGAAAAATGAGTAAAATAATTCAGTTTTTGTCAGGCATTGGTGAATACTGGTGTGTCACACCACACATTGTGGCGTGTCACCTTTGACATGTGTGTCATAGGTTCACCATCACTTACATAGAGTATAACATCATAAGACAATGTAGGAATTGCCTGAGAAAAGAGTCAGGTTTTCAGCCTCTCACAAAACATTGCCGAGGAGGACAACTGATGCACACTAGACTAGAGCAGTGGCTCCCAAATTCTACAGGGACATTGGGAACAACCTAAAAAAGGTTTTTTATACTTACTGGGGCAGTGCCTGGGAGGTGTGAGGAGCCTGTGGACAGCTCCGCAGGGTTCCCCAAGCCTCAGAATGTCAACAATACAAATCACAACCCACTTCTGGATTGCAATAGCAAAATTTCCACACAAGTCTGAAGCCCCTTGGTCCCACCACTGCCTTAATTGCTGCTGTGCCCTTGCTGTCATCAGTGCAGGGCCACTCCCTGAAAGGGGAATGCCCTGCTTCCAGTTCCCCTGGTAGGTCACGACCCTCCAGTTCTGGAACTGCTGGACCAGATGTAGGGAATTCCTTAGCCCTGGAATCAGTACTGAGATGGTCCTCACACATGTCACTACCAAGTGAAATACAAAAGGATATTCTGCCTCCCTCCCAATGTTAAAAAATTCATTTTAAGGAATGTGGGGGCTGAATTTCCAACCCTGCCCACCTCTTATAGATGCATACGTGTAATCAGGTATGTGTTTAGCAGCAGGGGGGGGGGGGAAGAATAGTCAATATTATCTGATTTATAAAAGTAGGGCAATTAATTTGGACAGAATACTGTTAGGCACTGTTGGCAAGATACTACTTTGGCTTGTTCCGGAGACACAGTTGCATTAAGAGGATACAAAATACAGAAAAAAGAGTATCTTTTTCTGATGTCTCAAAATATGGTAAAAGTAAATATTAACACAAATAAATGACTTTAAAAATTTATATTATGGCCTAACCCTATTCTCTTCCCCCCCACACACACACACACACATACACAGAAGCTGGTACAGTCACACTGAAAAGGCACATACTATATCCAGCAAGGGGGAGCATTTTGTAAAGGAAAGGGGATTTAAATGCCCTTTTCCCTTTGTAAGCCTCCAGCCATCCATGAGTCTCCTCAAACCTGTGCCAGCTCTTTAGCTGACTCAAGTCTACAGAGAGAAAGGAGGCGGGGATGCTGCTACTGGTGGAGGATAGGATCCAGTGCATGCCATTGTGCCGGATCCATCCCTTCCTGCAGATTCCCCACCCATTGCCTTGTTCCCTTCCACACACACTGCCCCACTGCCTCCCATGCTGGCTTATCTGCTCTGGTGGGGGACCAGTGGTTCTGTGATGCATGCAGGAAGTCTTTTGAATTTGCTTTCCAAATACAACTCAGACTAATTGTTGTGATCTATAGGATATAAAGTTTTTCTACGTCTGTCTGTCTGTACCAGAGACACAGGGTGTAGGGGGGGGCAGGTGAGGAAGAACTGCCCTATCATTTTGTCTATGGAAAAGCGTCACAGCCTTCCTGCCCACTTACAACCACGGAGGCTATCCTTACACCTGACAAAGTGGGTATAAGGAGAGCTTCTTCAGATGCAAGTGGGCAGACGGCTGTGACACTTTTCCATGGACAGTGATTGGGTGGTTCTTCCTGACGCCCCCACAGTGCATGTCTCTGGTCAGTACCTGAATTCAGACTAGTGACTTGCGGTTTCTGAAAAATGGAATGCAACAATCAATTGCTGATAACACTCAGTATCTTTCTGAATATTCCAAAGGATGGATCAGTCTCCTGATAATGTGCTCCAACTGTAAAAGAGTACATAGGGAGGTATTCCTTCTAGCTGTGTAGATAGCTGTTCCGCAAGAGGTATCTGAGCATCTTCCAGCTGCAATATGATCTTTGTACTTAAATTATATTAAACAGCTGGAGGAAAGTATGGGTTTGTTCTTGTCATCCATCTGTTTTTCAGCCTGTACTTTTTGTTTGAGTTCTTGGGGATTTTTGCTCTAAATAAATAACTGCAGTTCCATTATATCAGCCGTTCCCAAATTCTCTAAGAGTTTGGGAAGCGCTCTAAGTGTTTGCAAGGTTGGGAAATGGCAGTGACGTGATTGCTACAATCGCGTCGTTGCTGGCGACATAGTGGGGCAGGAGGGACCTACTGCTGCCCGCCCCAGTGGCAGTAAGGGTCAGGGAACCCCATGGACCACTGTGAAGGGCTGCCTATTCGTCCAAAACCTTAAAAAAAATTATTGCGCCCTCTTCTGGTTTTGCAATCGCAAACTGGAAGTGGGTTGCAACTGTTTTTTAAGTTTTGGATGCACAGGAAGTTCAGCAGAGGGGTCCACAGGTGCTCCCCGATCCTCCTGGACGCTGGGGGCAGGGCAGCAGTAAGTCCCTCCAGCCCCACTATGTTGTCAAGAGTGACATGATTGTGGAAGTTGTGCCACTGCTATTCTTCGTGCCTGCCCCTTAAGGGGAAAGACGCAGGGCTTTTCAGGCTGGGGCATTGCAACACCCCAGTTTGAACACCCTGCCGTCAATCCATCAAACTATTCTTGCAGTGGCCCTATTCATGTAATCATATTTGGAACTGATATCCTCTATCCATGCTTTTTTCTGGATACTTTATCCATATCCTGTGAATGATGCTACAGTTTCTAAATGGCATGCAAATTACATATGTTTTCTTGCTGAAAATAATGCTCCCACAGTTTATATTAACTGTCTGAGGCAAAAATAATGTACAGATTATGAGATATTATGACAAATATGTCTGGTGATCTGGTCATTATGGTGTACATGTCTGAATGATGAGTAAGTGTAAATGTATGACTTAAATGAAACTGTGTGTCTGGTTTTGAAATGTTTACTGACTAAATATGTTTAATTGAAATTTCTTTTTATTAGGGCAAGTCATCAAGGCATGGGATATTGGGGTTGCCACAATGACAAGGGGAGAGATCTGCCACTTGCTGTGTAAACCAGAATATGCATATGGTTCTGCTGGCAGTGTCCCCAAAATCCCCTCTAATGCAACACTCTTCTTTGAGGTAAGAGAAGGAAATAGTGACCAAGTCCCTACTCTGGCAAGCAGCATTGCCACAAGTGCTTTGTGAAGAGTTACTGTTGATCTGTGCCACAATTGTACTCTTGCATTGTATTGCTCTGAAAATGATCTGTTGGCAGTGGTGTCACTAGGGTTTGTGACACCTGGTGCAAGATCTCATTGCATCATCCCTGTGATGGACCTCCTCCTGTACCAGACCATACAGAATAAATTACAATATCACATGCACAGTGCAATGGCATCACTAGGGTTGGTGCAACCCCACATTAACTATTTATTTATTTGATATAAAACAATACAGGTCACCCAATAAATCACCAACCAACAACAAAAACAATGACCAACTTGACACTTGCATAACTGAATAAGTATTCTAGTATTAGTTCTGATACATGGAAATGAGAGCTGTCTCATACTAACACCTTATTGGTTCCCTGCTGTATCTTAATAAAACCTCATTAGAACAATCAGTTCCACTGGTAAGTTTTGAGTTGAGGGGTGTCCACTTCTTGTTACATAAGGCAGTTGTGTTTACATTTTCTGGCTATTTAGCTATAACTGTTGACTGAATATAGATATTTCAATGCAGTTTGTTTCATTGCATTCTGCATAGAATGAAATATAACATGATGGTATTTGAAAAATACCAAGATTTTCACAATTTTGGCCATTAGTGGTGTCAAACAAATACCGTATCTACAAACAAAAAATGCCTAGAGAACAATGGAACAATATACAGGTGTTCTTGCATTCACAGGTCAGAAGACTGATATTGGACAACCAACACATAGGTGGCCTAAATCTGGAAACCTTTAAAATTTAAGAAAGCGAACTTGCAAATCCCCTGTTGGTTTCCTGAAAATAGATGTAACTTGGAAATGAAAGCACAAGATTTGCACCTAAATGATCAGCCGTATTGAATTGGAGACACTGTTAAAAATGGAGTCAAAAATTGTTCTGTTTATTTTCGAAGGCATTGTAATGCTGTTAACATACAATTGTGGAAAGCATAGTTAGCCTTAAAGGGTTAGGTCTTGTACAGACATTTTTAGGGATAATGCAAGCAGTCTTCTCTTAATTTTACTCTCTGAGTTGTCCTAATTTGCAGCGGCAGCATTGTTGTTCAAATGTGACTGTGTGAGTTGAGGGGGAGTAGCCTTGCTGGGGGAAAATACCTACTCATACTCTTAAAAACATGACTATGCATGCTGAAGAACAAGACGCAGATTTCAAAAATTTAAACGGTCTCTTCCAATGTGGAGCAAGAGAGCTTTGGGAGAGGACGTGCTTACACATTTTAAAAACTCTTCAAGTGTAGATGCAATCAGGTGGGAGCAGTTATGTCATGAACATCATGCAACAGAGGCAGAACCACATAATACTTTGCTGGCTTTGGCAAGAACTGCTCCTTTCCAGCAACAACTGTTACTGTTTGAGTGCTTGCAAAATTGTTTGCTTGCAATGAAAACAGAGTCTGGAAATAAGACACTTGTATTTCCTGCAATCAAAAGATCATGAAGGAGTGTGTGTGGCACAATGATTTGCTCATAAGCTGACTGTTTAGTCAAGATAGAGTCATTTGTGTATTTTGGAAAAGCCATCTGGTGCTGCTTACAGTGGCATATACAAATGAACACTCTAGCACTGGGAAACGTCGTTTTTAGATTAGACCTCCACTATGGTTGGTGGTGGTGGTGGTTATATACCACTTTTCAGCAGAGAGGCTCAGAAAGCAGTTTACATTCAAAATCAAATAATTAAATGACTCCCTGTCCCAAAAGGGCTCACAATCTAAAAAGGTGAAGGGACACCAGCAAACAGCCACTAGGGAAGACTTTGTGCTGGGGTGAAAAGGGACAGTTAATCTCCTCCTGCAAAGTATAAGAGGAACACTCTAACCACAACAAATAAAGGGACATTCCCTTATATTGTGGGAAGTAGGTTGAAAATGAAGAGCAAGACGCAGATTTCAAAAATTTAAAAGGTCTCTTCCAATGTGGAGCAAGAGAGCTTTGGGAGAGGACGTGCTTACACATTTTAAAAACTGTTTTTACTCTGCTCGTAACTGAATGCTGCGAATTACTTGCTATAATGCCCCAGTGACTAATTCATGTAGTCTTATTGCCATGAGTTGGAAAAGGACAGCTGACTAGGCAAGTATTCATGTGGTTCAGTCTTTGGATCTGTTGCTTGTGCCTCTCATCAAGTCTCCTCTTATTCAGAATATGGCATTTGCATTGTTCCAGTCTACATGACATCATTCCTGTGATGTTTTGCTCTACTTACATTTTATCTTTTCTTTTTAAGATCGAGTTGCTTGATTTCAAAGGAGAGGATTTATTTGAGGATGGAGGCATCATCCGCAGAATCAAACGGAAAGGTGAAGGATACTCCAACCCCAATGAAGGAGCTGCTGTACAAAGTGAGTGTCAGCCTTGAGAGCAGGACTATAGCTCTGCCACTGAATGCAAGTGTGTTGGCAGGCAGGATTTGGAGCAGTTGAATTCTTGGGGTGCTATCTCTCTTTGACCATCTTTAATACACAATATTAGAAAGGTGAGAGAGACATACAAATCTTAGTGTTCAGTTTCTTTTGATATCTCCATTTTACGCTCTTACGGCCCAAACCTAATGGGGCTGGGCAGCAGCGAAACATGCATTCTGCTGATGTTGACTACTGTAAAGCAGTCATCACCAGCCCTAAAATGCACTCTGGAAGTGCTGGAGTGCTAGCCGGAAGGCTGGAACCTTCCTGTATGCACTGAAGCAGCAAGAAGCCACCAACATAGATGAGATGGTGTGGGGAATGGAACAAAGGATGGATGGGTTGGGTCTGGGAAGGGGGTTCAGTGGCAGCACAGAATCCTACCTCCTTATCAGATCAGATCCCATGGCATGGGTCAGCGCAGACCTGTGCCAGCAATTTCACTAGTGCATGTCTTTCCCCGCCCCCACTCATGCAACGCTTACTTTGGGTAAGGGGATGATTGTTCCCTTATCCAGAGGAGACCTCCACACCAAAGTTATATTAAATGGGGAGCTTGATGTGCATTGGGTTTACAAAAGCAATTGCAAGGCTATGTTGAGGAATTTTTTTTGTTTCAGGGCCTGAACATCAAGGTTGATTTTGAAAGACAGCTGTATGAGGGATGCTGTAGCAAGTCCCTCTTACACTTAAGTGCCGAATACCCTAATGATTTATTGTTCTTGGTAAATCTAACTATATAATCAGCAGGATTGCTTGCTTCTAAAGATGTAATGGAAAACATTATGCAGAAAGAGCTGGTGGTTGTTAAGGGAACAGTCTGCTGAGATATCGCCTGAATTGTGTTCTCTTAGTCACACTAAAGCTATGTTTTGTGGTCAGGTCCACAAAAACCTGTGCGGGCCTTTTGTGGTTTTGGTTTTAAGCCAATCTTTAATTCTTCAACAATACATAGAGAACTAGCGAGTGAGCACATACAGTATTATATCTTGTACTCTGTCGTAATGCTAGATATATTTTCTGGTTTTCTGTATGCCTGTGAAAAGTAATATTGGTGTTGTTTGCAATACCGTACAGAATTCTTTAGAAATTTCAGTGCAATAGGTTTTCTGTGATGTTTATGATTTCAAACTTCACATCAGAATACAAGGCATACAATGGAGGGCTTGTTTTTAATAGGTAGTTTAAACTAGGTAGCACTTCGTCATCATATTTATAATGCATCTCATTTATAACTAAAAAAATTTTGGGTGGGGGAAGACGCTTCCCTCTGCATCTAGATATATAAATTAGCTGCTGAAGTCACTGCATTTATTTCAAGTGTAAAAATCTGTCCTGAAGGTAATAAATCTGAACAAAGGATGTTGAGTTTCTTGGATGGCTGCTTCATTAATCTGTTGCAGTACCAAAAAAATCAAGTTATGTTTTTAACATACAGTAGGCCCTGAATATCCACAGGGGCTCTGTTCCCAGAACCCCCTGAAATATTTAAATTCATGGGTATTCAAACTCCAGATTTGGGCCCAAACCTGAGCAGAGCTGCACTCTGTGGACTCCAGATGCTTTTCTGAGACCTGCAAAGGCTGCGCGCAATCAGCTCTGGCCTCTGAGGGCCTTAGAATGCCCATTATGGGCAAAACCCCACAACTTCTGGTTTTCGCCAAAGATGACGTTTTCATATGTAAAAGCCCAGGTGAGCCCTCTCTGGGGGTGGTGTTCAGCACCAGCAGACTTTCAAATCTAACCCACAGATAATAAAGGCCTACCTTTAATTTTAAGTGTTCTCTTAAACCAAACCATTTACAAGCTGACAAAGAGGTGAAAAACAAAATTCAGGAAAGAACATCTCAAGCATGAGGTAAGGTTCAAGAACCAGTCTGTGGAGATCTTAACCAATTAAGGACCAAATGTAAACAATTGACAGATCTTATGATGATAGCGTAGAAGCCGCTTACAGCTGTGAGGCTTGGAAAGACTTCAAGGTCGCAGAGCTCCAGCAAGGAATCACTCAGACAACAGAGATTAGGGTAGCAAGAATTTCTATATTCTCAGAAGAAGGCTTCTTGCAGCAAGGAACAGCAAACAGGTAACAGGAACAGCAAAGCTCCTCCAACAGCAACACTTACATCTCCAGCAACTAACCACAGGTGTTTCTGGTCTTGATTAAATAGTCCCCAGCAATCAATCAGAGATCAGATGATCTCATCCCCAGGCTGAAGCTGAATCAGGATGACTCAGCACTTTACTGCTGGACTGCTAGGTTTGAATGACTCAGCACTTTACCCCCTGAGTCGGTCTAGTGTTAGGCCTTTCCCCATTCAGGCCTGTAAATTTCCAGGGACTTCCTTCAGTATCCCAACATCTTAGCTTGGGAACTCTTAATGTTCACTGAACATCTAAAAAATGGAACAGTGTCCCCCAGCCTGATGGTCACAACCCCCCGTGGCAGTGGCATCATCAGGGGTGATGGCAGCAATGGCAATTCTGGATTTGCACCACTACCAACCAAGTTAAAAAGGGGGTTTTTTGGACATACCTATTTCTGGCGGCAGCTGGAGACACCACAAAACCTGGGTCTTCAGTGCCGCCAAACATGAGTAAAGATTGGAAATCACTAAGAGGAAGAAAGTAGTATTTTTTTTGTTTCAAGGCCTGAACTCGCAGTTGATTTTGAAGGACAGCTGAGTGAGGGATGCTGTAGCAAGCCCCTCTTACAGACACCCCAGTACTGCTAAATGTCTAATTTGACCCTAAATGGCACCCTTTAAATGGCCATGAACGCAATTGGATATAGCCTGACTATCCAAAACGACATCAGTTACAGTTCTGAATCCCTCAGAGGGAATTAGCTCAACTCATTTCAGCTTTACCTTACTTTGCCATGGTGATTTTATTTTTTTTAAAGAAAAGGCTTTCTGAACTGATCTCTTAATTTGAATGTCTTTTTAAATCCTAAATGGTTCTTATATTGACAGCAAGGAAATGAGGGATTCTGCATCTCCCAATTGTCAAATCACCTTCGAACTACAGTGTCTAGGTAGATTCTGTACAGTCTGTTAAGTACCAATAATTCCCAGCTCTTACGTTAACTGAGTAAGTTTCTTGTAGCCTGACTGTAGTCATCTAAAGATTTTTGGAACTGTGCCTCTTCTCCCCTGCCTCCTCCTGCCCACAGGTGGTATAGCAGTGCTTGTAACAGCAAAACTAGACTATAAAACAAAGCACGCACTTCCTCTGTGTGTGTGTGTGTGTGTGTGTGTGTGTGTGTGTGTGTGTGTGTGTTCCCTACTTGGCACCTGCAGACACTAGTAGAGAGCCCCAGGCACAGCTGAGACAGACTGGCAGAGTCTTTTGCGAGGCTCTGGCAATCAACCACCATCTCTCCATTGGACTGTGTGTGCCAGCCAGCCCACAACTCCCATATGAGAAAAAAAACCCACAGCACTTCCTGGTTAAGTGGCAGCCACGCTTCTCAGCAGGTTGTTTTTTTTGTATGCTAAGGAAGTTATTTTGTAACAATTAACTGAAACAATGAGCACATGATCTGCTGGCACGGGAGGAGAAAAAAATTTAGTGCAATCCTATTCTTCAGTCCAAAATCCTACAAGGCAAAGAGGAACTTTGTTGCAGGCATATATGCCCAGCAATGGGATCTACAAACGACCCAGGAGAACACTGGGCGGGACTTACGCGGGGCTTCCGCATGATTGGCTGCCCATCCGCAGCGTTCTGCAGCTGTCCTGGCCTGGGGGGGCTGTCCCCGGTTAGCGCCCCCCACCGCTGCTCCCCCAGGCACCCAGCGCGACCCTCACCCGTCCTCCGCAGTGAGCAGGAGCCCCGCCGAGGCCAGGGCAGCTGCAGATCGCCGCGGACGGGCTGCCAATCACCCGGAAGTCCCGCCTAAGTCCCGCCCAACGTTCCCCCGGGTTGTTTGTAGATCCCATCGCTGTTTATGCCTTAGTCTTTTGTATTTGGATTTTAGACCAGTACTCAATATTGCTGAATAGACATTGCTAGGATTTGGTGGTCAGCTGACAATTCATGCTGAAAACCTCATGTATGATTCAGAAATGTTTTTGGTATAACATCCTATAGGTTTGTTTTGTGCAACACCTTTTTAGCCATTACAGGCATGCCCTGGTATCTGCTCGGGTTCCATTCCGTACCACACCATGGATACATGAAACTGTGGATATCTTTTTAAAGATAGGGGAACATCAGTGGTTTTGCTGCAACAAAGTAAAAAAAAATTGTTTAATGTTCCCCTATCTTTTAAGTAGACATCCCAGCATCCGTGGATAACTGAAGCCGAATAAGTACTGGGGCACACCTGTACCTCTAAGGGCACAAGCCTAACCCCATGATGAAATAGGTAGGCTGACATGTCTGTCTTTTTCCAGTCCAGGGCTTGGAGGTGCTGCCATGCTACCCAGGGAAAGGGGGAAAAGTTCCCCTTCCCCTAGGTAATGGGCAGTAGGTCCAGGTGGGGCTACTTGAGGCTACACCGCTGAAATTGGCAGTGGAGTTTCAAGCTGCTAAATCTGGGCTGCTGGGGGTTAGGATCTGGCCCAGAGACCGGATCTTGATTCCTCCCCTGTCCCTGGGCCAGGCCGTCCATGGGCCTGCCCATTTCCCACCTCCCCCTGCCCGCTTCCACCCTTCCCCTCCCTGGTATGATGCCACCCTCCCTTAACCCCTGGGACAACCTAGCAAGGCCGGCCTTGCCTTTGGCCCTCGGGGCCCAGGTCGCAGGGCATCAGGGTAACTCCTTTTCAAATGGCACAAATGTTCCTTATGGCATGTTTGCAACCTACCTGGACCGACACAAGGACTTGTGCCAGCCCAGGTAAGGGGTTAGGATCGCACTGTAAATCCCATGAAATTCAATGGGACTTACTTCTGAGTAGACCAGCATAGGACTGTGCTGTGTCTTTAAGATTGCAGCCTAAATACATGGTTCTTACCGCTGTCCTTCATTGTATGTCATGCCCCATTTTATACTCTGCAAAGCAACAACAATGTGAAAATGTGCTGATGATTTCACATAAATAGAGCAGCCTGGCAGAAAACCAGAAGAGTAGTTATGACTGCATTTTGAAGCCAGGCAGGTGGTAAAAACCCCAGCAACCATGCTTTAACTGCTAGTGTTTCTGTTTGAATTCTAGTAAAACCCAGTATTAACTTGGGAGCTAATACAAAGATTCCTGACATTACTGCTATAATTAGAATGGGAGAAAATATGCATGTAGCAGAACTACAGTCTCTGGGCTGGATTATTGTAGACAGCATTATTAGCTTGAGTGATGGGGCATAATTCACATCTCTGCTTCCTAAAACACAGGCTGCAGTTGAGTATTTGCATTCCAAGCTCTGCTACAACCTCTTCGCCGTTTTAATCGGAGTACAAATTGCTGTCAGTGCACAGAGTTCATGTGCCAGCCACATTCAGAACACAGTGTTCTGTGCTCTTCAAAACAAAATTGCTGTAGGCACTGAGAGAACAATAAGTCAGCTCAGCAGCTGAAGTGATGTTCCCTAGGCTGGCTGGGGCTTCTTACTATGTAATCCAAGTGTAATTCTATCCCAGTGATCTGTTTTAGATAGCCTGGAAGTATACACTTTGATCATCAAGCTGTGGAGTCTCTTTCTATATTATATTTACCCAGTTGATGTGAAATAAAACTTATTTTTAAGAGTTCTGCATGATAGCTCATTGCCCCGTGTGTAGTGCTCTGCTAAAGATTGTTTGCCTTTTTATCCTTGCCTGTTTTATGACAGTTACTTTCAGCACAATAACTGACATCCAGATCCTAGGAGCCAAGATTCTGCAATCCATAGGATTGTTTTTGTCCCAGTATATAATAACATTAACCATTGTTCATTATGACCTAATTTTGACTGAGCAATAAGCGTATGCACAGTAACAATTGTTACTGTAACAAATTGTTACAAATGTAACAACTGTTACATATAGAAAACGGGCATGTTCAACATGTGGAGATAAGTTGCTATCTTAGAATTAAGTCATTCAAGTGGGCCTGCAATATCCACTGATTTGGGGCACACAGATTTCAGAATCTACTGATTCCAAATCCATGGGGGAGAGGCCCACCTGGATCTTCTGGTCCGCTTTCCCCAGCCTCAGAATGCCTTGGACCAGTGGTATTCAAACCTTTTAGACCAGGACCCACTTTTTAGAATGACACTCGTGTTGGGACCCACCAGAAGTGATGTCATTAACCTGGAAGTGATGTTGTGGCAGGAAGTGGAATCATCAAGCAGAAAGTGCTGACATTTTAACATAATAAAATGCCACTCCTGGAATGGAAATTGGCATTCTTGGACTGCAGCAATTGTACAACCATGATACATCCCTGACAGAAAGCAAGATTAGGACAAAATACTATGTAAAAGCACTGAACTAAAAACAAAATTAAAAAAAAACCCTCCTTTGAAAATTCAAACTGTGAACACTCACAAAGGAATACAGCAAGAGTAAGATTTGCAGTTTCCAAGATGGCTGCTCCCAGCTTTCTGTGACCCAAGTGGGTCCTGACCCATAGTTTGAATAACACTGTCTTATACAGAGATAAAAACGTTGCTTCTGGTTTTCTCCGTAAACTGGAAGTTACAGTGTTTTGCCCACAAGGCATTTTGAGGATTCTGTAGGACTCGGAAAACCCTCTGGCCCAGCTCTGGTCAGGTTTGGAGGGTGGGGGTGGCCTTAATCCATGGGTTTGAACACCTACAGATTTTGGTATCCATAGGGATACAATGGGTATCCATGGGGGTACAGCATCCCCATGGAAAATGAGGGCCTACCTTACATAGTGCACTTAATTGTGCAACTTGACACAATTAGGCCTTGGGTTTAATTGTAAATAGGAAATGGGGGATCATTTGTAACAGTGGAGGAGAGTTTCAATATTTTGCTGCTGCTGCAGTGTTGATCACAATTGCCCACCCACGCTCAACTTTTTTATAGGAAAAAATTATATTTGCGTTCAATAGACGGTTTTTAAATTTGTAAATTGCATTTGGCAGGGGAGGTTTTGCAATCAGGATCAAAACAGGGAAAATTACTAAAGTCCCCTTACACCCTCCCCCTCAATGATTTCACTCTGTTTTCAATGCACACTTGTAATTTCTAATTAAATCTAATCCCCACTCAGGTACAGCTGCATGATCTAGTCCACATGTAATTAGGACTCTCAGAGTTGGAGAAGGCGGGGGGGGGGAGAGAGAATGGTTCAAAAGAGAAGCATTTTCTGTTTTGAAGTGCAGAGATCTGGAGCTGTCAGACATACACTTTTGCAGCCATGTTGTAGCTCAAGCTAGTCTTAAACTGCACATTAATTGGGTTTGCCATGATGGCATGGCAGTAACAAAAGTTGCAGGCTTGAATGGAATTTGGGGATTGATCTTTTTTTGGAATTATTCTGATAATATAGCAAAGTTACAGATGATGAGAAATTCGTATATGAGCACTAAGTACTATTTTGGAGACTATTTTTCAAATTATAAGGCGCCATTTACTCTGCAATATGAGCCATTGAAGGATATTGTATCTACCTGGTGGGGGGAGTAACGGAGCATCAATTGCAGGTACCATTCCCAACTCCTCTGCGGATATTTAAATTTGAAGATTTCGGGTCCACAGGGGCTCCAAACACGGCCAGAACTGTTCTGAAGCCTGCAGAGGCTTCCTGTGGCCCCTGCAGGCTTCACCAGAGTGATTTTCCTGGGAACTTCTGGCTTTTGCCAGAACAAGGTTTGGATCACCTCCGGGAGGTTTTCAGTGGGGTCCAGCGACAGGTTTGGAACCCGCGGATTCTAAAATCCACAGGACCCAAATCCATGAATATCGCAGCCCCACTGTACGTCTGGACAGAAATACTATGGAGGGGGGGAGCTAGTCTGCAGCCTGTATACAAAGTTATCATTGACTTTTGAAATCTTTGACTCAAGTAAGGGCTTTGAGAGTAGCTTCATGGGATAGAATTTAAGTGGAACATCCCTGGAAGATGAGGAGAACATGTTTTTTAGGAAAGTACAATTCATTGACACTTTCGTTTTGTAACTCAGCATTTTGTTGCTGGGGTAGGGAATATACGCAGGATAATGTCACAACTGGCTTTCATCTTTAAAACTAGGACACAGTACCAGAAACTGAGAGCACTCACATTCTTTACCTGTCTCTTACTAGATCTTTCTAATCAATTTTATATCTGAGATTGTATTCATGTAAGATTATATTCTTGTGGGTATCATACTGCTAATTATCATGCTGTCTGGCTTTAAGAAGTAATAGTGGCTGCATGTTGTAAGCAGATGCAGCTTTAGTAACATGTGGGTGGGTGACAAGCACAACTGATCTTTGCTTTGAGGCTCTAATTTTTAGTCCGGTGGTTCCCAAACATTTTAGCATCAGAACCCACCTTAAAAAATTTCACTTTGCTAGTATAGCCCCTCAAGCCTCTGTGGCTATAATTAAATGGTGATTGAGCAGAAGCACTCCTTCTGCCTTTAACCTTTGATGCACATAGCCCGATCTGCCTTGCCAGTTTTACAACCCATCAAAAATTGGGTCATGACTCACAGTTTGGGAGCCGCTGTTTTAGGCCTAAAACCCTTCAGACCCTTGGAGAGATCCAGCCACCTCCACAAGCTTCTGCTGCAAAACAAAATCAGTTCCCCACCCCAGTTTTCTCACGGCCTTGTGGTCTTGTAAAGAAGTAGTATGTTGTAATCAATGTGAAATTAATGTCAATATGTAAGTGTCCAGATCCAGCAGAACTCTTAGATGTAGAGAAGCATACCAACATTTCCTTCACCCAAAGAGGCATAATTAGTCACTGTGGGAACATTGTTTTATACACTGCTTTTTCTTTAATGAATTCTCTCTCTTTCCATTGATATTGTAGGTAGATAATCAGATTCCCAGCATAACTCCATGAATTCTGGAAATATTCCTGCTATTTAGGAATATTACTGTAATTTTGCTATTTGTCTTTCCCACCGCACTTTGGAACATTCACTAATAGGAATGGTGAAGACTTACAACCTGGTAGTGTTAATCCATAGTAGTTGTAGTGATGCAAGTGGTAACTTGTTCTGCAGTAGTTATGTTAAAGCCCATTTGGCTTTGAAGGCAAAACTGTCTGGCTCAGATCAAATCCTTCTTCCACGGCACCCAAGACTAAGGCAGTATGGATCTTGTCCCTCCCAAGGCCATACATGTGCCTTTGTATACTATTCCTGTTTGGGGGGTAGGTTGCATTAGGTTCCAGTCCTGGTGCAAAAACTACCAGTTGCGAGCTCACTATTGCGGGGGAGTCATGCTTCACTATCTTAACCTGCCACAACTATGTAGTAGCTCAGAAAAATGGCCCCATGGCACGACTAAACCAGTTTCTCCAGCTCTGAAAAGGGGTTGTGCATATTTTAGGTTTTGAAAACATTTAGCGAAAGGGTATCAAACATAAGGCCCATTGGCCAAATGCAGCCCCCAGAAGCAATGTATCCAGTCCCCATTGTAATTAGATTCTCCCAGCTTGATAATTGAGCTTTCTTACATTTCCAAAATATAAACAAGATTTGCACATTTTTCTCCTCCATTTGCAGCCAATGAGTTTCGGTGCGACAACAAAGTGCTTATTTTTGGCCATTATCTGCTTAATGAGGTCATTTTCTGCTTAATGAGGTCACTTCCGGCCCTCAGCAGGCACCATGAATGCTAACTTCAGCCCTCTGTATGAAATGAATTTGACATCCCTGATTTAGGGTACAATCCTAACCAACTTTCCAGGACTAGCATGAAAGCAATGCAGCTTTGAGGTCAGGGAACAAACACTCCCTTACCTTGAGGCCTCCATGACTGCTACTGCACTGCAGGATGCAGAACAGGCCCATTGGCGCAGCTATGTCAGTGCTGGTAAGTTGGCTAGGCTTGCACCCTGAGTCTATTGAAATCATCCAAGCATTCTGTTTGACTGTGGCCTTATTATGGATATACAGAAGTAAGTGGCAATGTTTCAACACTTCTTTCGGGACATTAGTATAATGCCCTTTCAGATCACTATTGTATAAAATGCATTTTGGTAATTCAGCTAATGCCTCTCAGAACATGCGCAGCCTCTGATTTTTACTCTCTTCTTTCATATATACAGTCCATCTGAAAGGATTCTGTGATGGCAGGATGTTTGATAACAGAGATGTAGCATTTACTGTTGGAGAAGGAGAAGATCATGACATTCCTATTGGAATTGACAAAGCTCTGGAGAAGATGCAAAGGGGAGAACATTGTATCCTGCACATTAGTCCTCAGTAAGTAACCTGCGACTCTATTTAAATGAAGCTGCAGTAGATTTCCTTGTATCATATCAACTCCAACCCAGCCAAAGTTGTGTGCATATTTGCCACGGTTTCTTTGTAAACCTGTGTTTCAGTTGAAACAACTATGGACCCAGTTCTATCCAACTTTGTAGCACTGATGCAGCTGTAGCAATGGGGCATGTGCTGAATCTTGTAGTGTGTGTCTATGTGTGTGGGGTTATTCACCGGGACCTCCTCAAGGTAACATTTGTTCTCTTACCTCAGGGCTGCAATGTGGCTGCATCAGTGCTGAAAAATTGGATAGAATTAGGGTCAATCCATAAATAGAAGGCATGTCAGCTCTTCCTTTAAGGTAGAAAACCATTTTTTTTAATTTGGTCCTCAAATTAATAGTACCCAAGTGCACTTTATAGCTAGTAGGAATTTTACATATGCCTTGCGTTATATTTTTTATTTTTAAAAATAGAATTGCATAATCTTAATTCGGCATTTTAAATGGATGAGGATAGTCATCCATTTCAAATATCATCTGTTCACATTCTGAAAGTTTTTGTGTCTCTAATACTTAAGAACTGGAAATTCCAAAAGCCTTGCAAATCAGTAATGATAAATGCAGAATCCATTGAAGGGGGAAGTATTGGAAATGAATAGAAGAAGGTATATAATCACATCCAATCTTAACACAAAGGACTGAATAATCTTGAGCTGAGTACAGTGTGTAAAATTTGTGTGTTGTCACAGATGAGTTACTGGACCACTGGTTTCCTAGGCAACATCTGTTTTGTCTCCAGGGCCTGATGTGTATCCAGCCACTGTTCTCTACATCCACGTGATGGTGAATATTCAGAATGCTGAATGAAGTGCCTCCTCCTCTGCCTTTTCTGTTTTAAGCTTCGTTTCCATCTTTGTTTCAGATATGGATTTGGTGAAGCAGGGAAGCTTAAATTTGGCATAGTGCCAGAAGCTGAACTTGTGTATGAAGTTACACTGAAAAGCTTTGAAAAGGTGAGAGTGGAATTTCTTGCATGCACAACATTTGTCTGTTTGGGATCTCTTCTGCACTGAGAACCTGAGGATTTCCCCCGCCCCTCCCCACGGCATGTTTGTGACAAAGCTTGGTAAAGCAGATACGTCAACTAAGATCACAGTGTTCTTGTGTGTGAGTTTGTTTTATTGTTTTGGGTGGTGTCCAAGACTTGTTCCTAGCCTTGTTCCTTTTGTACTTTTTTTTTTTTTTCTGTGCTGCAGACAGAAAAGTTCATGTCCTGCCAAAGAATACTGAAAGGAGGGCAGGGCAGAATTGCTGAACAGGCTGTGCCCTCTTTGGGGTGCTGCTGAATGTGCCCATCTCTGTACAGCACAGGGAAAGGAACAAGATGTACATAAGGTGGATCTGTGCTGCTAGCCTCTATTCTGAAGAACGTTTGCAGGAGGAAGGCTTCAGTGACTGGTTTCCTCTCTGTCTTTTCTACCCTCAGGGCTTTGTCATGACTTCTCACCCTTTCCCGACTCTTTCTCACCCCATCCTGCTTCCTGAAGCCTGGGTTCTCAAGGAAGTCTTAAGCAGAGCTGTAGCAGACTGGGGTGGGGAGTGGAGAGGCATTCTCAAGCCTAACTCCAGTGTTTGGCATTTGGGTTACAATGCATTACTCCATATTTTATTTTTCCGTATTTCTAGAGCAGGTGTAGTTTAACAGAGTAGCTTTATGTACAGTGATATCCTCTGTGGCCACCCGTTCATCCCACTGTTGTAGTTGCATTTTGCTTATTGACACTGGAAAGAGTAGGTTCAAGTAATTCCACCACGCTTGTGGAAAATATCAGAATTCTATGAAGATTGCCATGTTTCCAGGGGAAAGGATACATTTCCTAGAAAGCTGCAGTGATTGCTAGTGTTATATTACCTGCCATAAATGTTTGCTTTTAGGCCAAAGAGTCCTGGGAGATGGATACCAAAGAGAAACTTGAACAAGCTGCCGTTGTCAAAGAGAAAGGGACCTTGTACTTCAAGGTCTGTATCAATATGTCTAGAAATGGTTGAATGAGCTTTCTTCTTCTAAGTGGTCTGCCTTTTAACGGCTAGTGGTCACCTTTACAGAGGCACAATGCTTAATTCTTCGCAAGCAAGAGTATCAGTGCTCTTCTTCTGTCTCACTTCTCCTTTTAACCTGGCTTTCCAAATTTGGAATGAAGCTAGAGAAGCGGTTCCCAAACTTACTGTGGGCGCAGAACCCTTCTTTCGCAGTGTCCTCTTCTGCCTAACTCTCCTGGGTGCTGCCATCTTGGATCAGTGATTCTTGCATCATCCAAGATGGCAGCGCCCAGGAAAGAAGAAGAGGCCACCGGGGACATCCTGCAGCACCTCATAAGTTTGCTGCATGCTCAGGCAACTGAGGTGCACAGTTTGAGAACCACTGGACTAGAGTGATATCCTGCTCTGACAGAATGCAAAAGCCCCTGACCGTCTGACAGTCCTGTTTTCTGGTGCTTTACTTAGGGCCCGATCCTATCGGCAGTCAGCCCTAGCCCTGCCGGCAGTCAGCCCTAGCCTAGAGCTGTAAGGCACTTCTAGCCCCGTTGGTAAGGGCTTACAAGACCTAGTGTCAGGAGGACCCAGTGCGGAGCTGACCAGCAGTAACTCTCACTGCTGCTAGTGATGAGCTCTTTCAGGGCAGGAGGAGGGCAGAACTGCGGGGGAAAGGCGGAGCAGGAGGTGGGACCAGCAGTATCCTCCACCACTAGATCCTATCCTCTGTGTCAGGCCACATGGTCCAGCATGGAGGTTCTCAAGTCTGTGCGGGCAAAATTGCTGGCACAGACTTGAGAGAGCCCACTGCTAGGCCAGCACCCTTATCTATGGGAAGGGAATGAATATCCCCTCTCCTAAGGTGCCTCATGCAGCTGCCACAGTGCCCGTAGGATGCAGCAGTAGTCATTTTGGTACTGCTGTTCCTATGTTGGCCAGGCACCATAGGATTGGGCTGTTGCTTGCTTGTAGTTGCCATTGATGCTGCAGTGTAGCCCCTCTTAAACTCTTCCTGCTCTTCAATATCGTGCTTGCTCCACTTGTAACATGTTTCAAAAGCAGATGTATTCTGCGTTGCAAATTACCATTCCTAACTTGACCTTTTTTTACCCTCTCCTAGGAAGGCAAGTATCTACAGGCAGTGATTCAGTATGGGAAGATCGTGTCCTGGTTAGAAATGGAATATGGCTTATCAGAAAGGGAATCGAAAGCTTCAGAGTCCTTGTTGCTGGCAGCCTTCCTCAATCTTGCCATGTGCTCCTTGAAATTGCGAGAGTACACTAAAGTGATTGAGTACTGCAATAAGGTAAAGGCACATCTGGGCACTTGGGGTGGTGGTAGTTTTGTCTCCTCCTCTTTTCGTCAACCATCAGTTGAGTTTTTCTACATAGCAGAGACGAGAGCCAACATGTTTTACTATTTTAGTCTTTTGGACTTGGTTTGACAGTCTGAGAAACAAATCTTCATTGATGAACCCTCCTTTGCTGAAGGATTGTTGCTATAACTGCCTTCGGAATGCAGACAGTTCTGTGGCATCTTTGAAACTGAGCACAGGTTTATGCCAGGAGTTAAATTCAACAAAGCTATTACATCTTTAATTCTCTCTGTGCAAGCAGTGCATGGGTTAGAGCACTCAAGTGAGTTATCAGGATTTCTCCTTAAATTGCCTGACCCTACTGGTGATTCTGGTTCTCCTGCTACCTGTGAGCCAGGAACTCAGATGCCACCACCGCTCTATAGTGCATGCCAAATGTGTGCTGCAGGAGTGGAGTGGAGTGGTGACATGGTGGCGCCCACATATGGCATGCACACATCCACTTTTTTAAAAAGCAGGAGCCGCAACACCACCCTACTTTTTTGGCTTTTTTCAAAAGCGACAGACGTGCACTGCAGTCAGAGCAGCTGCCCACCTCTGTTGCTAACAGGAGGCTAAAGTGGCGGCCGAGTGCATGCCACATGGGTAGTATTTGTAGGAACTTTGCAAGACCAGGATGTGCTATATCCGTGGTGCCCTTCTCAGTTACAGAGACTATGGCTACCTGCATGCAGAGCAGAAAACTGAGCCAGGAAGAAATCTGGAAAATCTTCTCATCACTGCATGTATACCTTCTAGGGGGAGGGGCAGAATGGCATTATACCTTCTTTTTTGTGGAACGTATGCAAACCATGGAGTTATAATAAACATGGAGACGAAATGACGTCATATTCTTGAAACTTCCGGTCTGGTCAACCAATATGGCCAACGCCATGGTCTGGTCCAAGGTCTGGTCCCGTGGTCTGGTCAACTAATATGGCCGACGCACGGGTCTGGTCTAACAATATGGCTGACTCAGATCATCGCCGCGAAGGAGGATTGCCGCGGATTCTCGAATAAAAATCTCCCTGCCCGTGTGTAAAAGTTAATATCAACTTTTTAAATCATGCCTGCGTGTTCTGCATACAGGTGTGCGAATTGCTTTACGAAAAAAGGGATTTAATTTCCACGGAAAGGTTCATGTATTCACATTACATCGGTATGTAATTTCCCCCCTCCTTTTTCCCCCTTCCCGTTTACACGTTTTTTCCCGCCTTCCAGTTTATAATTATGCGGAATTAAACCTTGGAATTTATTTGTTTATTATAACTCCACGATCACACGGTTTTATTTTCGTAAGTTTTTACTACGCGCAAAGCAATCTGAAATGCTTGGAATCAGCATTTTGAGTATAAAAACATGGCCGCTAAGCCCGCCCCCTCTGGTCTCACTTCGTTCCTATCTAACAGCATGGCCAGGGCCACCCCCTGATGCAAACAGGACAGAATTCCTACTGAAATATTTGCTTCTGTCCATGTAGTATAACTACTCTTTTTGTTGCAAGAGTTTACTGTCAACTCACTGCTTCATCAGATGCACACATGGCCCTCCTTATCTGTGGAGGTTCAGTTCCAGGAACCCCCATGGATACTGAAATCCTCAGGTATTCAAACACGTGGATTTGGGACCACCCCACTCTCCAAACCCAGAGGGTTTCCTGAGGGCCCTGGAGGCCATGCGCCTCTGCACGTGGCTTCCCCTGCCCTCAGGATGCCTGTTTCAAGCGGGGGAAAATTGTCTTCCAGTTTCCCAGGGAAAACTGGAAGTGATGTTTCTAAAAGGAAGTGATGTTTCTGAGGCCTGGGGTAGCCTTAAAAAGGAAACCAGAAGTCATGCTTTTCCGCCTGAAATGGGCATTTTGAAGGCTGCAGAGGCTGCGGGCAGTCACGAATGGCGTTTATGGTTTTCAGAGAATCTTCCAGAGGCTACCGGACCTTAGCACTGGTCGCCTTTGGAGGTTTCAGGTGGGTCTTTGGAGGGTTTGGTGGTTTGCACAAAACAAAAAAAAATTCAGTCCTACTTTCATACATGAAATAGCTCTGGGCTCCATAATTTCATTCTTTTAATTGTGATGCTATTTTACCACGTTGTGTATGTGTTTTTAGCTGCCTGTGGGTGCTTCAGCCTCCTAGCATTAAGTGTGGCTCGTGCTTCAGCGCCTGGCACTGGTGACTGAGGAAAAACAAGAGAAGAGGGTTGGGAGAAAGTGTGATTCAAGGGCTGGGAAGACAAAGGGGCAGCATGGAAGGAACGGGGCAGGAATGGCAGCATTAGAAGGAGAAAGCAGTTGTAAAGAAGAGAACCCCAGAGCTAGACCTGAGCATTAAGCCTTTAGACTGGGGACATCAGGCATCAATTAGCACTGCCCAATTGCTCCAGGGTAAGAGACTGTCTGCATTCCTGGGAAGTGATCACCACCCGTGGGGAAGTATAGCCTGAAGAGCTTCCATTTGAGAGTTTACAGGCATGCCCTGGTATCCGCTGGGGTTCCGTTCTGGGTCCCACTGTGGATACCTGAAACCGTAGATACCGGGATGCCTTTTTAAAGGTAGGGGAACATTCAACAAAACTCTTTTTTTAGAGTTTTGTTGAATGTTCCCCTGTCTTTTTAATAGGTGTCCAGTATCCATGGTATCCGTGGATAACTGAAACTGTGGATGCTGAATCAGTGGCTACTGTGGCATGCCTGTACTTGTTTCATAGGCATGAAGTTAATCATTCTGGTCATTCTAGTAGAGAAGGCAGTGAGATGCTGTAACCCTGGAGAACTTGATCTTCTACTCCCAGCTTCTTTGTGTTTCTCCAGTGGGGTCTCCTTGCCAGGCTCAGCCAGGGTGGATGCGAAGTTCCTCCTCTCAGGTCAGGCAGGTCAGATAATCTGGTGTATGAACTTGCTCTTGGTGGAGATGAACAGACTTGGGAGGAAGCAGCGGGGCGGGGAAGTTCACAACTTTGTACACGAATTTCCATCAGTTACATACATAGTTGTGTATGTATAACCCTTCCTTTAATAAATGGATCATATTCTGGTTTTGGATAAAGTATTAAAACTGTGGCTGCTGCTATGTGTTTCAAATGCTAGGTCCCTGAATTCAAAGAACTAAAAGATAATGTTAAGAATGAAACAAAACTTTAAATTATTGAAAGAAATATTCAAAAAAGTAAGGCATGCAGTTATGGATGAAACTATAAATATCTGGGGTTTGTGAGTCATCATCTAAACACTGCCCGTAAGTTCTCTTTGGGGCCTCTGTTTGGAAGCTTTAAGCATAATATCCGTTTGCATTTAGTCACTGTATCATATTACTCTTTCTGGAATGTTCTGTTTGTAGCTGTGAATGGCTTGTCATCCACAACATATAAATTTCCAGCTAGTTTTGGCAACAAACTCCATTTTGTTAAGCAATGTAGACATTTCCACCATCTTAGTGCCAATACGCCTCTCAAAGATTTAGAACGCCTGGGTTTTTTTGTTGTTGTTGAGAGAGGTACATATTCATATTTGTTTTAGCTTTTGTTAAACTGTAATTAAAACAGTTTAATTGTGGGTTTTACATTCTTTTCTGGATTCAGTGATATTGAAGTTCTTTATAAAAAGTATATATTATTTTTTGCATTATAGAAACATCAGATATACAGTACATTACTTCTGAATCAAAGTTTCTGGTGGTGATAGTCAAATACCAATTATTCCATGCAAATTTCAGGCTATGCAGCAAACACACAATGCATGTGAACTTCCAATGTTTCTTTTCTATTTTAAAAACAGTTGAAGATTAGACTTGTCATGTTGTTTATATTTTTTTATTACTAGTATTTTATGAGTAATTATCAGTAAACTCATTTTGTCATTTGACTGTACAGACATTCCCCGGTATCTGCTGGGGTTCCATTCCAGATCCCCCTATGGATATTGGGGGTTCCTTTTTTAAAGATAGGGGAACATCAGTGGTTTTGCTGCAACAAGGTAAAAAAAAGAAATTTGTTTCATGTTCCCCTATCTTTTTAATAGACACTCCAATATCCATGGTGTCTGTGGATAACTGAAACCAAAGATACCAAATAGTGGATACTGGGGCACACCTGTATTGAATTTGAGCCAAAGCTCCCCACTTAAAAGCATCTATGCATACACTGAGAGTGTGTTGTTGATTCTGCCCTCCCTGCTGCATTGCATGCCTCTCTAGGGAGTCTCTTGAGTGAGGGCACAAAGAACTGTAGCTAGAGGTGGGATAGGGAAAATTAGCAGTTCTCATGCAGATGCAACTGTCTTCCACTTGCTCATTGTGGCCCTTTCAGTGCAAATGGAACACACTTTTATTTTTAGGCTATTTAGGCTATTTTCACTTTTGATGGAGAGTTTGAGAGAATTATTCCTCTATACCTGTACTACATCTGATGCAGGTACCACCATCTGGTCTCTTAAAAGCTCCTTACTTGAACCTACCCTTGTTGCTAAGCATTTGACACAAGTTGCTTACATGTTTTGGTTTTTCTAAGGAGCCGTGCAGGTGGAAAACATGAGACGGGCAGCCCAATCCTGAACTGCCCGACCAACTGAGGAGCGCAGTGCTAGCCAGGCAGTAAGGGCACAAGGCAGCCGATGGGTCTACTTGATTCTGCACTGGCCTTTTAGTTGGCGTAGAAGTGAGGGCTTCCAAGTAAGACTGCACAGCATTACTTGGATGTTGGGAACTGGCAGTGAGAGTCACTGCCGCACCCACCCGGATCCACCCCTACCCCGCCCAGAAATGCCCTCCCGTCCTGCCCCAAAAGGTCGCATCACTGGCAAGCAGCCAACTCACCACTCGCCAGTGACTGGTACTCCCTCCATGGAACACATGGGCAGTGTTGCCATGGGCTTACTACTGGCATTGGGAGGCCGCTTTATGGCGCCATGCACAATAGTTGCCCAGGTGGTACTGGCATACCCGCCTGCGGTAATGGGCTGTGGATTGGACCCTCATTCTGTTCCATTCTAGGCAATGAAATTTTAGTATCTTGGGATATCATAGGTACCACTGGATTCTGTGCTGGCTTCCACATTTTGCCTTCTACAAGGCAACCATGGCCTTAACTGTATAATTTCTTTATCGTTTTGTTTTGTGGTTGTTATCCTTAATAAAAACACAAAACCATGATATACATTGGCACATGCCTTCAAGGACCTCTTATTTTCTCCACACATCCTTCTGTTGAATTAGTGAGAGTACAAGAAGTGGGGACTATCCATTCAAGTGATGTTAAATATTAAGTGTGCTGACGTTTGATTGCAGGCATTAGCACTGGACCAGAGCAACGAAAAGGGCTTGTACAGGAGAGGTGAAGCACGACTGCTCATGAATGAATTTGAATTGGCAAAATGTGACTTTCAGAGAGTGCTAGAAGTGAATCCCCAAAACAAGGCAGCAAAGTCTCAGATTACCATGTGTCAGAAGAAGACGAAGGAGCACAATGACCGTGATCGAAAGATATATGCCAACATGTTCAAGAAATTTGCGGAGAGAGATGCAAAGGTCTGTTCTTCATTTTTCCTACGTTTCACAGAAGGCATTTTCCTATCAATTTTCTTCTCTTTTGAAATGCTCCCTGTTTAAAATGTGCCGTCAGTGCACTTGGAAACAGAGTGCCATTTGTGGCGTCTCTTTGGCCTTTACACAATGGATCACGAGATTCAGGGCACAATCCAAGGGATGGCATAGCTCCAATGCAACATGGTTGCATTGGCGCTACATCATTAGCGCCAGTGGTGGGATTCAGGGGGTTCGCCCAGGTTCTATAGAACCGGTTGTTAAATGGCCAGGCCCCGCCCACTTGCTTACCTCGGCTGGCTTCGGAGGTTTTTTTGCTCCGGCTATGACATCATAGAACCGGTTGTTAATTTATTTGAATCCCACCACTGATTAGTGCCAACGTGGGGGCACCAACCGGCTCCCATGCAGCAGTGCTACAGTGTTCAGGCGGATGCTATGAGTAGCATCAGCCCAAGAGTGCCAACGAGGAGCCTCCCATGTGCAGGCCAAACTCAACTGACACAGGGGAGGTTCTGGGAGGGCGGGGTGGAGGTGTAACGAGGGGGTCTGGGCAAGGGGCATGGCTGGAATCCTTGTCCCCAGGCTGCACGCCCCCAATTTGGGTCGCATGGCTTCCTTGGACCTGCACCCGCGATTTCACTGGTGCAGATCCAAAGAAGCCATTGGGGAGGCTGGAGCCTCCCCTGGTGTAAGGACACAAATGTGCGCTTGCACAGGGGAGGCTCCTCAGGCCTCGCAAGCTGCGCTGGATACAGCCCAGGCTCACCAGCCTACCTGCTCCAGCACAGCTTAGGATCGTGCTGCCCCTGTCACAAAGGCCCCATATGTAGATGTATTGCCGGACCCAGATGCATCCGTTTTGTGAGCTTAAAAAATAGTTGATCTGGTGTTCCATGTCAGCCAAGCTTAATTTCATTACTCACACAATCATCATATTATTTGCCATGGAAGAGAAAGGTTGTTCTTTCAGAGGGTCTTCTGTTCATGCATATGGAACAAGACTGCTTCAAACAGCAGATATGCCATGAAAAGCAATTATCAGTAAGGATGCACCGTCCCCCTCCATCATCTCACTGTTCCTCATTTACTCAAAGTAAAGCTATAAGTGGGAGCGATTTCAAATCTACTGAGTCCTTCTCTGGGGAGATTGTGTGATCTAGACTGTAGTCCTGTAGTCACACTGGGCTGACACAAGTCACTTGTGTTCGCCCAGCGCTGTCACAAATGTGCCGTAAGGCACGTCTGCACTGAAGAAACAGGCGCTGGGTCAGCACAATAAGTGGACTCGCACTGACCCAACCGCGCCACTGATGAGCCACCGCGCCGATGAGCCGATGACAGCCGATGAGCCACCGCGCTGGCCCGGGGCTCCATACTGGCCCCTGGGAGGCAGGAGGGAAGGTGGGAGGGAGGCAGAACAGGGCAAGGGGAGAGCGGAGAGAGGATAGCCCCCTGGGCAGGCCATCCCAGGAAGGGGTGGAGTTTGGGTCTGGCCATTGGCTGGATCCTAACCCCCGTCCCTGGACCATACAGCCCCAAGCTGTATTTCAGTGATTACAGTGGCGCATATCCAAACAGCCTTACAGGGCAGCCTGGGGCTTGCCTCAGTGTAAAGGGATAAACATGACCCCATGGTGAGCTCCAGCTGCCTCCTACCCTGCATAGAATGCAGTGCAGGCCAGTCGGCCAGCCTGCTCCCATGCAGGTTATGATTGGGCTACTATAGTTGCGGGTGACTTCCATTTCCCCCTTTGTGTCTTATAGGTGCCCAACTTGGCTTCCAACACCTACAGAATGGAGTTTTTAAAATATTCCTAGAAGTAAAAAAAAATTGCATTATCCTTTTTGGGCTAACAGATTTGATAATCTTTTGAATTTGTGCTTTATGAACTTTTACCTGTGTCTCTCTACTAATCCCAGGCGGCATATTTACTGTTGATTACAGGAGGAGGCCAGTAAAACCACAGGAGAGAAGGAAGAACACTCATCTTCTGAAATAGAATTTAAGAAGACCGGGACTGACAGCCAAGAATCTGAGGGCCATGTATGACTACGCAGCAGAAAGACTACCTTTCTGAACTCGGCCTGCAGTCAAACAGACAGGTTTCTGAAGAATTCAGAATTCAACAGTGTTTCTTGTAAAGCTTGTTACAGTAGGCGTTTATTGTGGAAGCAAAAAGCCTCTCCAGCAGCTTCACAACAAACGTGTAACATCAATGCCACTGTGCTGAGAAGCTCAGCGGTGGAACATGGGCAGAGGGACCGTACGGGACCACTCCAAGTGGAACAAATGGTTTAAACCAACACATACAATGGCTCTTAGCTGTGGAAGATTTTTACTGAGATGGCTCAAATAGAACTTATTTCAGTTTGCATCCACTCTGCAGGCAGCAACCAGAGTTCTTTCAGACCAGTTAGCATATAGGCGCTGTCAGCTGTATAATTTTGGCATTGCAATTGGTTGTGCTGTAGTAGCACCACATGGGTGTGCATTGTCTGTCTTAAACAAAACACAAAAATCAGCCCCAAGGGCTCACAACTCAAGGCATCACACTAGCACCAATGAAAAGCAGTTTTACAGACTTGAAAGCCAGACTCCTTGGATCTCTGTCTGTCTGTCTTGCATTTCCAATGAGTTTATGTAGCACAAACTGGTTTCTCAGGGAGCGGAGTAGTCCAAATTGCATTTTTTTTTTTGTGTGAGTAATTGCTTGCTGTTGGGTCTTGGTGTTCATGCCAGCTTCTATGGGGGAGCATCTCTTCTTGCTCCATCCCTGGCCAAAAAGATGATAGATGTTATCAGTTCAAAGAATGCTCGTGGCTTGCTTTGGGGAGGGGAAAAGGAGTGCCTGGATTGAGTCAGGTGGCCTTCCATGTTGCGTGCGGCATGGAGATGCTCAAGCACAGTGGCCTGTTGCCTTTTGTGGTCCCTCTTGCCGAATTGAGGCAAATGCTTGCACAGATGGACTTTAATCCAAAGTCCTCTCAAAGATCCTTTTATATGTCTTTCCTGAGATGATATAATATAGCTCAAAGAATTGGGCTATAAAAATAACATCAGGAAATTGCTACAATTAGTGCTGTTAGCGGTGCAGCTGCACATTTTCCTACCACATTACAAACATCCCAAGAAAGGAAGTTTTCAAATTTGATCGTAACATTCATCACTCACTCTGGGATTCCTATCTTAAATTCCTGTTTGGATTTCTTTTTTCCCCATGAAACCATGTCTATTACTGACTTGAAAAAAAATTAAAACAAAGAGGTCCATTCGGAATCCTATCAATGGTTTCTAAAAATGCTTTCTGCATTTTTCAGTGACTTTCCTGCCTCCAGGGAAAGTGCACTGCCTTTTCGCTGCAGTTGTATTCAGAGAGTTGTATCGATTCACAAACAAATCACAATTCACAGACGTATCCCAGAACTCACAACAGTCATGAGTTGTTGGCTCCAATCCTGAAAAAATTAAGGCACTCTTAAATTCCATAATTAATGGGAGTATGGCTGCAATCCTATACACACTTAACAGTAACTGGGAGTAAATTTGAATAAACTCTGTGCAACTTACTTCTGAGTAGACACGCATAAGATTGCACTGTAAGTTGCAGCTAACTTGTCCCATTCATTTCAGTGAGACTTAAGTGCAACTCCTTTTCTTTGGGCGTGGGTTAAGTCGGTTTACTGATCTGTGATGAAATATGGACATATCAACATGCTGCCAGTGGTGTCCCTATAGGGGGGTGGACCTCTAAGTTTTGCAAGGAGTGGAACCTTGCTGTGGAATTCGCTCCTTTCCCACACCACTTTAACAAATCCTCAGGTGAAAGGTGTTACTTACTGGCTACAGCGGCAAGGGAGAGGAGCGATTTACATGGGATGGTAAGGCTCCTTGCAAAACCTAGAGCTCCGCCCCCCCATAGGGGCTCCACTGTACACTGCTATAGCTTCAATACAATCTTGGGCATTTTGCTAATCTTAATGTTGGAGGGACATCAATAATACATTTTTAAACCATTTTTATGTTGTTCCTAATTTTCAGTTAATGGATTCTTTAATGCGTTTTCTTATCAATTTTCTTCTCTGTTAAAATGTGGGGTTCCCCCCTCCATTTCCTTCCACTGCAGCTGTCATCATTCTCTCTGCCTATTATCTCCACTCTACTGTTCTTTATTTTTGTATGATCAAAATAAGCAGTGAAGAAAAGCCAAATCCTTCCTGGTAATGTATTCAAACCAAACTTCTTAGTACAGGATGACTGAATTTGCCCATGAAGATATCCCCGAATGGTCTTTGATTATGAAACCAGCAGCTATAAGCAGACATTCTGCATTTGAAATCTGAATGATAGTTTCATGCTGGTTATTCAGAACTCTTAAGGGAGACTTTAGGTTACCTAATTCCATCATTTTTGGACTTCAAAGTATAGTGCAGTATACCTGTCCATGTAATGGTGTTCGATTACTTGTGATATCTCCAGACTGCTATTCAACGTGTATAGAATGTAATTGTATACTGTACACTTATCTCCCAGCATGCTGAATAGCAAACTGGCTGTGTTAAAGATTAGTCCTAAAACTATTTTGTTGCCTGGCCAGATGTCTTGAACTTACAGTAGACAGACCCTTTATTGGCATACTCAATACAGTGCTACACATATTCCATACTGACCCACCTCTCAAACACAATATCACTGACTATCAATAGTCCAACTCTTAACACTTTGCATTGCACTTTTTTACCAAATCCTAGGCTTAAAGATGCTTCTTTCATGAGCCGAATTAACATAATAAGCAACCAATTGCATTCAACATTCAAATGAAAAGCCATGTTTTCATTTTTATTCTATTTGTTTATTAATAAGCCAAATGAATGATGCAATGCCTTAGATTCCACCATAATGAACTAGAGAGAGGGTAAAATCTAATTGCAAGATTACAACACAGAGGTCAATTTAAATTAGAATTTGGTACAAGTACTAAATTTCCAGGGGAAAGGATATTTGTCAGAGCCTTTTATTTTGATTAACAAAATGTGGGTGCTGTCATTCTGTAACTTGTAGATGTAAATTTTGTCTGTCTTTTTTTCCAGACAGGTTTTCACAGGATTCTTAATATGATTTTTCAGATGTTGGTAGAGATTTTGGTTATGTTTTTTAATGCTAGTAAGAGGCCAAGTGGATGTGGTGGTACTGCAGGTTAAACTGCTGCTGCTGGGCTTTCTGACCAGAAGGTCGGGAGTTCAAGACCACGCAACGGAGTGAGCTCCCATCACTTGCCCCAGCTCCTGCCAACCTAGCAGTTCAAAAGCACATAAAAATGCTAGTAGATAAATAGATACCACTTCAGTGGGAAGGTAACGGCATTCCGTGCACTACGGCGTATAGTCAGGCTGGCCACATGACCATGGAAGCTTGTCCTCAGACAAATGCCAACTCTACAGGCTTAGAAATGGAGATCAGCATCGCCCCACAGTCGGTCACGACTAGACCATTTGGTCATGGGGAAACCTTTAAGAGTGGCCAAATTGGCCTTTTGATCTTTGACTCCCAACAAAATTATCCGTCATGCAAATGGTGAAACTGTCGGCAGCAAACACCACCACCCCAATTAATTGTTACTGCAAATAGAAACAACAACAAACTACATTCAAAGCGGTTCTTCAAAACTCCGGTGAAATGATGCAAGGCATACCTTGTGTTTAGTTAGGATTTCAGTTACACAATGGCATTATATTGTACCATTTCTTAATTCTAGCAAAGAGTTTTTTGTTGTTCATCTGAAATAAGACAAGGCTTCGTTCCACAATGGCCTCTCCCTTGGTAAAGTGCATCAGTACATGGCTACCATGTTACTTTTTTCCCCAAGTGATGCACTGAAGGTCATGTACGATCCGAAATATTTTGGAAGTTTTGGAAGAAATTGGTTCCATACTCCATTTTAAGTTCTGCCCATCTAAAACCTCCCTCTACAACAAAGTAACCACTTGGCTTGTCGATCTGTGTCAGCATCACAACCTATCTCATCTACTATGACAACATGGTTGTGTCATGTGGTGCGCATTCCACAGGTTCCTCAAGCAGCCAGTGTTGTGACTCTGCTAATTTTTCCATCTCCCCTCACAGTTTTTCCCACTTTCTGTCAAATTATAAACTGATCATACAACTTGGCTGTGGACATCTACAGTTTGGTGTCAGGTGGCTGCTGTGGCTCAGCAGGTGGATGTTCACTCAACTTCCTGTTCTCTTCCTACTAGAGAACAGTAGCCTAGTTTTAGTTCGGTGTCTGTTGGAACATCAAGATAACTGCATCTACCTCAGTGTTAAGTGGCTCTAATTTTGTTCTTGAACATAGCCATTTTCAGTTTCTTGCTTTAGATTAAAGTAGTTCTTTTTTTTTTAGAAACTCTGTTTCTTGCTAAACAGCATCTCTGTTACATTGTTCCAAGGTACTTGCAATATCTCAAAGTTCATCGTAACCTAGATCCATTTTCACAAGGATGCTCTTAAGGGAGGAAAGTAAAAGATCTCAGATTATTCCCGTGTCCTCCTTGCTGAGTGATTTTTTTCCCCTCTCCCCACCACCAAATGAAGTGGTCATCAGCTGTCAAAGAAAGGAACAGAACTCTCCCTTGCATTGTTAGCGGCTGAATGTTTGGTGCTTATAAGTACTAATTGTCCTATGCTACCCCAGTCTGTCAGTAGCTATAAACTGTCCTAGTTGGGTATTTCTGAACAGCAGCAACTAAGGGAAGACAACAGGGAAAGGTCACCATCACGCCCAGTTTGTGAACTTCTCAAGCTCTTGTCTGGCCACTGTTGGAAACAATGCAGGGATGGAGGGAACTTCCTCTGCTCCAACAAGGTAATTTGTCTATTCATGTGAACTGAGCACTCTCCAAAGTTAGTGTGTTTTGTATATAGAAGTGTGTGAGCCATTCTAGGACTATAAATGTGCTCTTATGCACACATGGAACTGCTCTGTGCATGGGCAGACCCTTCTGTTGAGCAGAGTTGGGAAGTCCACTTGCAAAGAACTATGGGCATAGCTCCTTCACGAGCAAGGAAATGATTAGGGCACTATTGTTCAGCGAGGAACAACACTCAGAAGGGCAAGAGATAATGCGGTTGGCACAACAGTGCTCTGAAAATTATTTAAGAAATGAAGGCCATTTCACTCATTTTTTTTCCTAATACATCAATACCTTTGCACTTTCATCAGTTTAGGAACTAGAGCTTGGACAAAAGTCAACAATGGATAAATGCCAAAGCATAGCCTTGTTTAGCTTGTGAATTTATTTTGGCCAGGGGAAAAATAAGAACATAAGAATATAAGAAGAGCCCTGCTGGATCAGGCCAAGGGCCCATCTAGTCCAGCTTCCTGCATCTCACAGCGGCCCACCAGGTGCCCCAGGGAGGCACAAGACAACAAGATGCTTGCATCCTGTTGCCACTCCCTTGCACGTCCTTACTTCCCTTGAAGTAGCCTACTACTAATGTAATTACTAATTACAACCCATCATTGCCTATAGCCCACAATGAACTTTTCTTCCAGAAATCTGTCCAATCCCTTCTTAAAGGCATCCAGGCCAGATGCAATCACCACCTCCCCTGGCAAAGAGTTCCACAGATTAACTACCTGCTGGGTAAAAAAGTATTTCCTTTTATCTGTTTTAACTCTCCCAACCCTCAGATTTAGCAGATGTCCCCTGGTTCTGGTGTTTTGAGAGAGGGAAAAGAACATCCCTTTATCAACTCTATCCCTTCCATGCATAATTTTGCATGTCTCAATCATGTCCCCCCTCAGGTGCCTTTTTTTTAGGCTGAAGAGCCCCAAACGCTGCAGTCTTTCTTCATAAGGGAGGTGCTCCAGCCCCGTAATCATATTCGTCACTCTCTTCTGCACCTTTTCCAGCTCCACTATGTCCTTTTTAAGGTGCGGTGACCAGAACTGTACACAATATTCCAGATGTGGCCTTACCATCAATTTGTACAATGGCATGATAATATTGGCTGTTTTATTCTCAATCCCTTTTCTAATTACCCCGAGCATGGGGTAATTACCCCAAAAACGTAAATCAACTATATACATGTGAATGCATGAGAAACCTAAATAAACAGGACATCCGAGAAGGATGGATGAAGTCAGACAAAAGAGGAAAGCACATGGACGAAATTTAAAATGTGGTTATGAGAACTGCTGAAAGTGCAAAGTGATGAAAGTCTCAGGGTATGGCTGTACAAGATTAATATGAGGTGTTGAAAAGCTGTATAAAGCAGGTAGCTGTCCCATGGTGTGCTTACCACATTGTCATTGTCATCACCTTGTCTTTCTTCCAATATCAGAGCCAACAATGGGAGCTGAATAATGTTATTGGGAAGAGGGAGGTAGAGGCAGAAATACACAGCTTTGTTCTCTACTATACACAGAGTACGAGATGGAGGTTGCGGGCATTAATTCGCTCTCTCTTCCTAGAAATAAAGGCCTGTAAACTCCTTAGAGCACAACCCTAACCTGGAGTTAGGCTGGCACAGTTAAGCCAGCAAATTTCGGCTTGCACAAGGGCCCCTGTAAAGTGCATTTGGACCACAGTCTAAGTCTCCGACTCAGATTGTGGTCCAAACATACTTTCCGGTGAACCATGTGTTGGCCAAACTTGGCTGGAGCCTAACTCCAGGTTAGGATTGCACCCTTGATGTCTGGAAAGAGAGCTATGCATCCAGCCCTAGTGGCACAGTTCTGTGCTGTCCATGCCAGCATTATGGCAGCTATGTGCATGGCATTCTTGGACTGACAGTTGGGCATTTGAGTGCTTGTCCAAGCACTACCCTCAGACAAACAGGTATATACAGTTGAGTAGTGCATTGCATGGCTAGTGCTATGAACATGTGTGAATGGTCTATGTTGCTCCAAGCACATTTGCCAGAAGTCAAAATGCCTGTACATGCTATGGCTTTCCAAAGCATTTTATATGTACTCCGGCTACTACTAATCATTATTGACCTTGCTTTACATTGCTATGGTCTCACAGTGAGTACATGGCAGATCTTCCCCCTTGTCCTGATCCAGCTCTCTTTTCACTGGGCCACGCAGGCTCTCGACTCCAGAGTGAAACAGAAAGATGGTCATCTAGTGCTGACTTTGTATGCACTTGTTCCGATATGAATATTTACCATTTTTTGGTCAGGAAAAATAACAGTGCTCTCGCTCTAAGAGATTGGGAGTTTCCATTTGTTTTTTTCTTCATCAATGCTGAGTGGGCTGTCTACCTCAAGTTCCGAAACTCTGCATCTCCCTTTGTCAGTGGGAAGATGCTTTGCTCCAGTAATGCAAGGGGCAGTAAAACCAAATATCATCATGTACGCTCCTTTTAGGCTTGGCTTCAACACTTAAGGGAACAAGGATGGTGAATGATACCTGACTCTGAATCGTCCTCATAGTTGGCTGCAAATGCTGCAGCAGCCCAGACACCATGGCCTTAAGGGGGGTAACATTCATTCAGTGTTCCCCCCACTATATTTATTCAACGCTTTCCTGCAGATTTTCCCATCTATTTTTCACCTACTTGATTTTGAGACAATGGAATCCTCTCTCTTCCATGCTGCTAGAGGCAAAACATGTCTATCGACACGAACGAAGTCTGTTTCCTCTGAAGGAAAGAAGCACAGGGGGAGGTTTACAGCTGTAGAAGGGTGCAGGGGTCTCTAGTCAAAATACCCTTCCCGCGTTCAGCACAAACCTACGCTTGCCTTCTGTGGTGTGAGCTTTGCAACATCAGTTTTGCAAGTCTGCAGTGCAGCGACGTTTGACCTGAGAAAGCACATTGTGGGTGTAGTGGGTGTATGTTTGGCTGGCAGCTGTGACATTGCCGATGCAAACCCACACCGCTAGAGCAGATTTGCAACCATGTTTTTTAAAAGCTTTCCTTTTAAAAAAAAAAAAAGATAAATTTGTTCATGGTACCTATGCCACATTTAAAAACCTGAATAGTCTGCTCAGCGCATGAGGCTAGAGCCAAGCCAGTTTAGTCAGCATTTGACTTGCTGCTCTGCCTGCCTGTCTTGCCCAAATAGCGACACTGGACTCACATTGTGGGTGAAGAACCTGCTATGGCTGCTCTTTAATTATCGCATCTGTCTTTACCCTATGAGAGCTCCATTCCTTGTTTATGCTTCTGCTAGGGATCCTTGGGGTCTGCCAGCATTACAACTCCAGCCGTAATTACACCACAGAATAGCTCCAAAATGGAAGTCATCCATGCTTTGAAGAAAATCCACCTAGTCCCCTCTCCCTGTTTCACTCGCCTGTTTCTTTTGAGAGTTCAGAATAAAGAGTTCGAACCCAGAGTCTTTCTTTTGTGATTCAGCACCACGCAAACAAACCAACTATGAAGTGTGATATGGTATATGCGTCAGAAGCCTTTATGACTCTCAAGTCACATTGCCAGTTCTGTTGTGTTCTCTAATGACAGGGTCTTGCTGTGAAGGAAATGTCTTCAATGCATTGTTATGTTTGCAAAGAGAGGCCTGGCAGCATTAACCTCTCACTACAACAAAAATGCAATTCTAGTGTGACATGGGTCCACTCCGTGGAAGGTAAAAGAGTAATCTTTATAGACCAGGGAGGCTAGTTAATGCTACTTAAGATAGCATGCTGCAGGTATGGTGCAGAGGTGTATTGTTTCAAGGCTGTTCAAGCAGCCAGTATGTCGATGGAGGGTGGGACCTTCTCAAAATGCCTATTACAATGATTTAAAGCACTTATCAGTGTTGGGGGAACAGTTTTAACCCCTACTTGTGTCAAAAACAAGAAACAAAAATAAAATCTGACCTGCTTTTCCATTTTCTTGGTTTTGAGTTCTTCAGTAGCCAATTCATCAACTGCTATATCGAGAAACTACTGGACTATAGTTATCTCAATTTCCACAGGGTTACTGCTGTATGATTTGATGAATGTTTGTCTATTAATGTCACAGTATGGGCAATGGGGTTTAGGCATGCATTAGGGCAGCAGACTTTACAACAATCTATGCCAAGCTGGAATTTGGGTAAACCTGGCTTAAAAGAAGCATGCTTAAAACTGAAGTACCCTGTATGAAACCAAAAGTAAATGGAATGGCAATCCTGAGAGGTGCCACAGGAAGAGTGAAATTGACTATTTACTGTCGTACCATTTTCCAGCTGAAAAATCACACCTCCCAGCTGCTATTTGCCCCCTCCCAAAGATAACTGATGGGGAAGTCAACTGGAAAATGGCATGAAGTAAGAGATAAACCTCTCCTGCCTGGGTACCAGTCAAGATCATACTGTCTTAATCTAGCCTCTTTAAAACATATGCACTGAATGTATAATTTGGTCCTTTGGACCACTGAAAGCCAATGGCTGCTTCTTTACTCCTGTAAATAGCATGCGGGCACATGATCTACATCAGAATCATGGCAGGGGCAAAATATGAAGCCCCACCCACCCATCCTTCACCATGGTTCACCCCAGATTGCAATCCCCTTGTAATCCAAGTATTGCTATTCTTGAGGGGGGAAAAAATCAAGGAACCAGCACATGCATGAATTATCTGTGTTTTATAACACCACATTAAAAAGGCAGGCAGAAAAATATTGTGTGTGCAACACACAACCAGAACACTCTTTGGTGAAAGGGTAACAGCATCCACAATATCAGTACAGGGCATCTTGGAATTGAGAGAGGAGGAAACTGCTTAGTAGTGTGAGTTGGATGATGTTTCCTGCTGCAGAGCCCATGGGCATGTAGCACATTTTGATCCCAGCTAGTTTAAGCCACCAGCCGATAGGCTGGGTCAAATATGTATGTTCATCACTTGATGATCGCAACATCCAGCGTGAAGCCATCACATCAGGTAATGTCATTGAATTGCCATATCACAAAGATTGTCAACAAAGGCTGTTCAGACTTTGCACAGTCCCTTGTGAACCAGGTGTCCTGGGAGCTTGGGCCATTGTTCTAATGCAGCTTATGCTGAGAAAGATGAAAGAGCACTGGTCCCTCAGTATTTGAAATGGACATCCTCTGCATCTCCAGAGCTGTAGTGGGATTGCAAAATCTGCATTGGCAAGAACTGGTACCTTAGAAATAGCCCTTTTATTCTGTTTGGTAGTAATATTTACACATAAGAACATGAGAAGCGCCCCACTGGATCAGGCCAAAGACCCATCTAGTCCAGCTTCCTGTATTTCACAGTGGCCCACCAGCTGCCTAAGGGAGTTCAGTAGACAACAAGATGCTTGCATCATGTTGCCACTCCCTTGCACCTGGCATTCTGAAGTAGCCTACTATTAACATAAGGAGGTTGCCCAACCCATCATGGCCTATAGGCCACAATGGACTCTTGTCCTATAGGCCACAAAAGGCCACAATGGACTCCACAATGGACTCCTCCAGTAATCTGTCCAGTCCTATTTGAAAGGCATCTAGGCCAGATGCCATCACCACCTCCTGTGGCAAGGAGTTCCACAGCTTAATTACCCGCTGGGTAAAAAAGTATTTCCTTTTATCTGTTTTTAACTCTCCTAACACTCAATTTCAGTGGATGCCCCCTGGTTCTGGTATTGTGAGAGAGGGAAAAGAACATAACATCCCACTATTGACTCTTATCCCTCCCGTGCATAATTTTATATGTCTAAATCATGTCCCCCCTCAGGTGCCTTTTTTCCAGACTGAAGAGCCCCAAACACTGCAGTCTTTCTTCATAAGGGAGATGCCCCAGCCCCGTAATCATTTTAATACACATGATGCAAAGAACAGAAAACATGCACACACATGCTCACACTTTGTTTACGTGTTGTGTGAGAGCAAATGCCCAAGGGGCCTTTCCAGGCTACTGGAATAACAACAACAACAAAAACCCACTGCCGTGCTAGTCACATTCATCAGCACTTTTGCTGGAGTTATTTCAGAAGTGCATATAAGCAACTACCCTTCAAACGTGTTCAGAGCTGAAGAATTCAAGGAACACTGGCGATAAAGTGGCTCTTCTTATAGAGGGCTTATCAAGGCACTGCTGAAACCCAACCTCCACATCCACCAAGCCAGGGTCCTATTGCAAGTCCCTCTCTGCTTTGCGTTCAGACAGGACACAACTCCATACTCAGACTCCAGAGCAGTGATTTTTAACTACTGTGCTATGGCACACGGGGGTGCTGCAAATGGTGCCACGGAGTTTGTGGGAGGGTCATATATTACTAGGGCCATTGGAGAACGAGAGTCCCCAGCCAACAGTGTGGTGTGCCTCGTCAAAAAATTAACTATTGTGGTGTGCCTTAACTATTATAGTGCTTTCTCAGTATGCCATGAGATGAAAACAGTTGAAAATAGCTGCTCTAGGGGAGAATCTAGGAGCGTCTCTTTCAAAAATTTTCCTATGTTTTAATTCTAAATAGTTTGCTGGAGTATGAAGTTTACTCATTATTTTGTAAATAGGATCCTCCTTGCTTGCCACTAGAAGATCCTAATAAACTTGAAGCTTCTACAGAGATGAGACCTCATTCACCTGCAACTGAAATACGGCTTCTTCAGGGTTCCGAGATTAAAGCAAAGTCAAGAAGTGCTATGGGCAGTACTTAGTCGCTGCACATGATAACTAATACAGACATGAAGAGTGAGAGATAAGTTTCTCTTCTCCCACTTGTTGTGGCAACTGAAATAATGCACATTTATTTCTCTCTAAGTTAAGTGAGATTTTTTTACCATCAGTGGTATTTTTTTATACCAAACGTCTTATGGGAACATACATGCTGGTCAGCCAGATGAATGGTAATGTTTATCTATAAAAATGCTAGACAGAAGGCACTGGAAAAAACGGTTCTGGGCTAGCCAATCAGATGAAGATGAGTTGAAGAACATATAAAAGATGAAAGTGGCAACATCTAAGATTTTTTTGGCTGCAACTTTTAGTTCAGCACAGAGGCACTGGCACAGTTCTGAATAAAATATTCTAGGAGGAGAGGACAGGGGTTCTGTAGTTGTATAAAAGGGAGATGAGTTTCTTTCTCTCTTCCCCCCCTCCCTGCCCCACAGCATCAGCTTACTAGAGAACTAATTTCTTTTCCTGTAAGCAACTAATTCCTGGAAATCTATGTGGATACATGGTAGTGAAATGCCACCTAGCGGGGAAAGATGCATCTACTGTTCAAGTGTACTGCAAATTGATTGGAAGGTGCAAAGGGGAGGTGGGTAGAAGCCCCAACATTCCCATCAAGATTCAGATGGGAAATTCCCATTGAACCTTCAGTTTCATCAGGGAGTTTGGTCTTAACCAAGCTTTTAGGCAAGATTTTTTAAACATCTATGGCTACACTGGACTTATACCCAGTGGTGTCATCCAAATGATTTAGAAACCGGTACTCACTTTTGATTGGCACTTGTCCAAATGCCAAACAAATAATGATTTAGGCCAGCTCAACTTCTAGAAACCGGTACTCGCGTAGTGGTGCGTAGTGGGTGCATGACATCACTGCTTATACCATCTTAAAGGTGAGCAGGAATAACTGATTGCCATTACTATGACATAGAGGGCCAGAAAACTCTGTACTCTACATCTGACCCTCCATTTGTCAATTCCATCCAGACAAAGTAGTGTTGAGCCCAGGAATTGCCTTATTACTTAAGGTGGTCTCAATATTCCACATTTAATTAAGACTTAACATTGCCTGCATTCTTTCCAAGCTCGGCTTCAGAATGAGAAAGAGCTCTGTACATGTTGGATGTTATTAAGCAAGCCTTTTCCTTCTGTGTTCATAGAACTGCATCATTCCAGGAAGCCCACAGGCTGTTTATCTGTTACCAGGGACTCCACCAGGACAAAAATGTTTCTATCCAGCGACTGTCTCATTAGGTAATAGAGACTACCTAGCTTACCACTGGCTACAAAAATGCCACCTCTCCCCCACCACCCCGAGGCTAGATACACACATGCTAGGTGTGGCTGCACCAGCAGAGTAGAGGGGGAGGATAGGACTGGCCATTAATTTTGTTTTCTGACATTCAGATGTCCATAACTGTTGTGTTGACTTTGGTCCTGTTCACACTATTGTCAGGGAGGGAAAGCTGGATGTGCAGTGGGGCACCCATATGTTGGCTCCCCATGCCAGTCTAGCACCATTCATACGCTGTTGGGTGTACTAGCCATGCTTTGTTTGACCCAACAGGTACAGCAATTCCATACTAGAGAAAAGGAGTCATAAAATTTCACCTGGAGGGCCAGCACACATTGGAATGCGGTTTTGTATGCCTGATTCATATTCTAGGTTTCAAAAAGAATGGCTCTCTGGGGCTGGGAAGCTGGCATAAGAACAATCTCTAATAAGTCAGGGGTGAGGTTTGGATGGTCTGTGACAGGTCAGAAAGGCGGAACCAGAGCAGAATTGAATGGATCAGGCAAGGAGCCAAGTGGGTTATTGTCAGAGCTCACGCAGAAAGAGCTGGCTCATTAGCGAAGTCCATAAAAATCTGCAGTGAGCCAACACTGCAGATGCGAATACTGGTTACTCGACAGAATATGCCTTCCGTTGAGCACCGTAAAATATTCTGAGGTGGGCACCCCTATTTACATGTTGCACTGCGCATATACAGTAGCATGTCGAGACCAACAGGAATCTGTGACCCAGTATGTCAGGCAGCCTTTCTTCATTTACAGCCCATGCTGTAAATTGGGGTTAATTCTTTCACTGCTGCAAAAGGCGCTTCAACAGCATGAAACCGGAAGAAAGAGGATTGAAATGACTCTCACAGCACAATCCCAGGCGTGTTGGCTAGAAGAAAGCCCCACTGAGTTTAAAGGCAATTACGTGTATAGCATGTGGGTAGGATTTCAGCCTTAATCGCTTGGCGTCACTTGTATCTAAATACCCACCTGGCATTGTGAATGCTTTCATTTGGACGTTTACACTGTCGAGGGTTCCATTTTCAAGTCTGTAGGTTTCATAGATCGACCTTCTGGGAAGGCGTTTGCTTGCTGGCTTGTTTACCTCTCATCCAACTCTTGACCCCATTCTGAAAGTTTGCATCTAGACGTGGGGAGGTGTTTGTGCAGAACAGGCGGACGGACCGTGTTCCATCCAGGATCCCTGTTTTCACACATTTTGCGCCAGCCGTTGGCAGGGAGGGCACGTTGCATCATCACAATAAGCTTCCTTTGGCCCCACTGAACTGAATTACAGCGACAGATGGTCCATTCGATGAAATCTCCCAGGAGGCCGACTGGAGGTTCAGCCGCTCCTGAAATCCTATTACCTTCTTTGAAGAAATAAAAAGTTAATCATCGCCCTGGTGCCCCACCTCCCTCTCTTCACTGGCTCGGCGGGAGCACCGCAAATTCTGCTGGGCAGCTGAGGAAGCCCACACTGAAGCCAGTTGCCACTGCAGGACATGCCTGACTCAAGGGATTACATGTACATGCTGGTGGAGCAGATCAAACTAAGGTTCTCCAGCTGCCTTGTGAGGACAGAGTGATGGGAGAGCCAAAGAAGGATCCTGACAGCCACACTGGACGGATGCACTGAAGGCTTCTGCCGGATTTACACCATAAGCACAGAGTCTGTTGCTGAGATCGCTTCGCCGAAATCAGTGCTCTTTTTCACACCTCTCCGAGAAAAGGGGGTTTGGACCCTCGGTGGACATTTCAGTTCTCCCGACAGCCAAGACCTCGTTGCCTCTGGATTGCAGAAATTGGGGCCAGCGATGCCCCTGCAGTCAGACATCCTCCGGGAGGTGTGGACAGTGGATGGGTAAGTGGAAGCACCCTGTCCTTTCAGACAAGGATGGACTGTGTCACTGTGGTTATCTTTGGCATTCCGGGTGGAAAGTAAGGGTAGCTCTCTCTATCAGGCCCTTTTGATCTCCCCACCCACACCCCTTGAGAAACAGTATTTCAATTCAATTCAAGACCTTTAATTGGCATACAAAACTTAAAAAAAAATATCAGACTTGGACCATTAATGGAAGGGAACACAAGAAAAATACAGAATCTTACATCACAGAATCACATCTTCAAATATTGTCAAAAGTTTACACAAATAGAACGAAGTAAATTGACTTTTACTATTTGTACTATAAATGTGGCTAGTTGATTAACAAAAGCCGGGTCCTTTACTTCAAATGATAACTTTAAACTCTCTGAGTCATCAAATAAACATTATTATAGGGGAGCTTTTATTTTTTACATTTGTTCCCTTATACTGTGTTAAGCCCCAGCTTGCCCAATGGGGCTACTCAGATCTGTGCCAGCTACTCAGATCACTGGCACAAATCCAAACAGCCCCTCGTAAAGCTTTCAAGCCCAAGCTGGGGGTTAGGCCTGCCCACTCTCAGGCTTTAACTGTCCCTCTCTGCCCCGAAACACCCCCTCCCCACCTCCGTTCCACCCACCCCACCCCTGCACTGCTTAGCACCCCACTTTACTGGCACTGTCACCCTGGATTCAGCACTGGTAGGACAGTGCAGGCCTTCTTTCCAATGCTCCCTGCTCACCAGTCATTGCAAATGTGCTTTTATGTTCTGCACCAGCAGTGTGCTGGTACTGCACCAGTATAGGACTGGGCCATAAACTAAGGACAATCAGTTAATGCATCGTACAGAACTCAATGCTCATGCAAAAACACAGCAATCAAAGAAAATGATCAAGCCAAAAACCAGGCGACTCAAGGAGGGGTGAACATTCAGAACCCGTGCAAAGCAAGAAAAATCTGGAACCTCCACCTCGGTTCATAGGATCAGTTTTCATAGTTGTATTATTCATTGATGCTTAATAATGCTACAGTAAGGATGAAATTCTACTCATGTTTGTTTAGAAGGAAGTCCCATTCAACCCAGTAGAATCTGCTTCCAAATTAGGACCAAGCTTAGAGGAGAGAGGGAGGCAACCAAAGTAAAAGAAATCTGCAGTACACCAGCAAGGCTGGGTGTCTATTATATATAAAGTCTCAGCTGTTCCCTGGAAACTGCTGGTGCAAAACTCTCCAAAAATCAGCTCCAAGCCTAGTTCATTTCTAGACAGATCTCCTGTCTAGAATGGGACAGTATTGGATCTTCTCCCCGCTCCTTCCCTTTCTGGAATCTGTTCTCAATCAAGTTCAGTCTTGCACCCAAGAATCAGGTTTAGAAGGTTCTGTCTGGAAGTTTTGGTGGTGCAGAAGACCTCTTTGCACACATGCCAAGACTTTGTGGACTGACATGGAAGGATGGTTTCATTGCATCACGGTGGCACAGTTGCTGAAATTCCTTCTAGGTGTGGCAGGTCCAGGAACTCTGTCCTCCTTTGCATCTGGTCACCTCTGTTGCCTTGCACCAAGCATGTTGGAAGTGAGTAGCCAGTAGGCTGAGGAGAGATCATCACCATTGATGACCTGAGCCCTATCTAGTGCAAAAAATAACCTAACAAAATGGGTGCGGAGCATGGCTTGGAAGTGCTCCACCAGTCTGCAATGCCACCTGCTAGCAGGAGAAAGAATTACACTTAACTCCTGGGCAGCATGACCATGAAGTGGTCCATAATCCCTTTTCAGGCTCCAGTCTAACATTTATTTGTCTCATACCTAATTTTCCTTTTTTTGTCCTCCTCCTGCTAGTGCACAAGAGGAACCTGGGAGCCCCCAGAAGCAGAGACTTAATAAGCAGGTAGGAAAATCAGCTCTGCCTTGCCCTGTTGCTTATACTACTCTTCAAGTATACCTAAAAACATGTCTAATTCTGTTGTGGCACCACGTCTCTAGAACTCACTACCAGAAAATCGGAGGGCGTTTGAGAGGGAGGAACCTGTTAGGTACCCCCTTTTAACTAGTACCTATAGGGCTGCCATGGCTGCTTTTATGTTACTGCTGCTTTTACAGTACATCGTTTAACTGCTCTTGTATCATTTTAATTGTTTTTAATGGATTTATTTAAATGTTTTTCAGTCCAGTCCTAAGGGCTGCTTATGCCACCACAAGTGAACAAGGACAGGGAGGGAGCGGAACGGGGCAGGAAGTGGGCGGAATAAGGAGGCAACGGAGGCAGAGAGGAGGGTGAATCAGGCCTGAGAAGGGGGTGGGTTCTGCAGCTGAATCCAAACCCCCTTCATGGTCCCAATTCCAACTTCATGGGTCAACATGAACTTGTGCCAGTTATAGAGCTGGCGCAGGTCTGAGTTGACCATGGCAGTTTCTGGGGCTTACTCTTGAGCAAGGGAACAAATGTTCCCTTATCCCAAGGAGGCCTCTACATGCCAAAACTCCGCTGTGGGATACAGGAATAGTCATGTTGGTGCCACGGCTTCATCTTCTGGAGAGTCATAGGATTGGGCGGTCGATGAATTGTAATGTATATTGTACTTTTTATTGCTGTATGCCACTTTGAGCATAAGAAAATCTATTTGTTGTTTCTATTATCATTAATAATATTACTAATAAAAATAAATAGATGGTTATTATTATTTATTATTCTTAATGATGATAGATATCATTAATGTAGATAATGTAGATAATAATGTAATGATAATGATGATACTACTACTACTACTAATAATAATAATAATAATAATTAATAGAACTCTTTTAATAAGTAAATAATCACGCTATGGGGCATTCCATTGCAGTAGCTCATTGTTTAGAAGAATGTGGGAGATCTGTCCATATCTAGGAGTGAACTAGACTGATATAATGTTTTGTGCAACAAGGAATGGAGAAAGTTGGCTGCTATTTAATAATAAATGTGAAATCCCTGAGCCTGATCACCAGTAATGAAAATTGACAAAGGCAAACATTCACGTTCCAATTGTATAAAAGAAAATCCTCAAGCCACATTCCAAAGAGGGCTGGTATAACACTATTTTAAAGTGTGAGGATTGTAGAATTCGAGTGTTGGAGGGGTTTTTTGAAGGTCAAACCCCTGCTTGAAGCAGGCAAAGCTAGGACACCTGTCAAGCCTATACTTGAAAACCTCCAACAAGGGAGAACCAACCTCTTCCCTGCATAACCAGTTCTACAGTCAAACTGCTCTTACCGTTAAGAATTTCTTCTTGATAGACAAGCAGAATCTCCCCTCCTGCAGTTTAAGCCATAGGACCAGTTCAGATGATAATTTAAACCATGGTTTAGATCAAGGGTTGGCAATCTTCTTTGGCATATGAGACAGAGGCCATGCCTGTGAGTTGCAACACCTCTTCTGGATGTGTCATCATGCCATCACTGAGCTTCTGGGGTTGCCAAGTACTGCGCAGAGCTCAGCTCCACAGTTGAGGGAACGGTGATGGTGAGAAGATGGATGCCAAGTGGGAGGCGGCAGCCTAGACACAGAAGTACGAGTCTTTTGGCCCAAGCACCACAACAGCATCACGCTGAAAAGCCCATGAGGCTGCTGCTCCCTGTCCCCTGTCATCACTGACTCATTGCCCAGCACAGCACTCACCTCGTGCTCCATCTCAGGGATGGGCAGCAAAGCCTCCCACTCAACTTACCATGCACCAGGCAGCCAATGGCAAAGCCACCTGCCCAACCTCGTGGAGTCCCAGAGTCACCACTGCTTCCCAAGGAAATGCCCCCCATTCCTCTGCTATAGGCTAGAGACTGCGGGCCAGATGACTTTGAGTGGCAGACCAGATCTGGTCCGTGGTCCATAGGTTGCCAACCCCTGGTTTAGATTATGAATAAGCTGTGGTGAGCTTTGGGCTTATGTGCTCCCCCTTCTTGTTCTTCCTGCATTGGGCATGAGGGGAAGAGATTGAAAGCTTCCAACTTCAATAAACCACAGTTTCTCAAGTTTGAACTGTGGTTAGTTTTAACCATGATCAAATTGTGGTTTTGGATATTAACTCGTTAACTAGCTGCAGTTAGAATAAATCATGGTTTCCAAATTCAGACATAATAGGGAACAGTGGTTTATACAAACCTAAAATGGAAGTTTTCAAACTCTTCTCTGATTACATGAAGGAAGAGGGGCATCAAGCAAATAAGCCCAAGAATATCTACAAAGAATCTTCAAAGCAGGTAGATTTTCATCAGAGACACTATTGGAAGTGAATTGTTTTAGGATTGTAGCCATAATGGTCACAACTCATTCACAGTTACCTAAGCCATGATTTTGATGACCGTCTGCACCAGGCTTTGTTGAGATTAGTGATCAAGCCTCAGGCTTCATTCTTTTACATTAGTTTTCCATCCTTCCTTCCTAGAACTTGGGAGAGGGCTTCTCCTGTGTTGAATAAACAGTATGATTGAGGCTTGGCAGAGAAAGCCTTGGCAGAAAAATGGGTAGCCCATCCTAACCTGTGTTGAAGCAGGCAGGCCTGCAAGCTTGCACTGTATCCTAATGCAGGCTGGGAGGCAGCTGGAGCTCACCATGGGGATATTTTCCCCTTGTCCCAGGGTAAGCCCCAGCCAGCCCTATAGGGCTGGTCAGATCTGTGCCAGCAAAATAGCAGGTGCAAGTCCAAGCAGCCAGGATCAGCCTGGATCGGGACCGCTTAGCCCAGGCACGGGGGTTAGGATATGGTCTAATGGCTGTGTCCTGCTCCTCCCCACTCCCTGGGCTGGCCCAACCACTGATCTGCCCTCCCTCCACCTTGTTACGCTTCCCGCCTTCCTCCAGCATACCCTTGGCCCAGACCTGCCCTGACAGAACTCCACGGGCTGAACAGCATCTGTTGGACAGCGCTGCTGCCTGCAGTGGTCCAGCACCCAAATCCATGGCGCAAATGTGCCCTACGGCACGTTTGCCACAGCACTGTCCCAGTGCAAGAGTGCTGCTCTAGCACAGCATTGAACCAGCACTAAACACCGGTTTAGGATTATGCTCTTAGTCACAAGTTGATCTGCAGGATGCAACTGTCGCCATTTTAGAACCACTGCTCCTACGGCCAGTTCAGGACTGGGCTGTTATTCAGATTCTTCTTTTTATTTCCTGAATGTCCTGATGATGTTTTTTGGCTTATTTGCAATACTTGCAACTATTTGCAATAGTTTTTTGCTGTTGCAATACTTGAAAATCCGGTGAAGATATTTTTAAGAAGAACTCCTACTATTTATTCAAGAGTGGGTCTCATTTTTTCTTTGCAGTCATCCTGTGTGTTTTGTGCGGATGGATTGTGGTTTGCCCAAGGGCACCCAGTGACTAAGTGACCAGATGTAAGGAGGGAAGATCCGCTGCTGCTCTTACCCTGGCTCCCACATCGCAACGTCTGACCCAGATTAGATCTCAGACTGTGTTCCACCTCCTTGCTGAGAGGTGGAACTGGGAGAGTTCAACTGACCCAGTTAAACAACCCACTTACCCATAACCAGACACGAGAAGATCAGAAATATTTCTTACACCCCCTCCTGCAACTTAGCAGGCACTGACACCTATTTTCCAAATGTTGGTTGCCAAAGACTGATTTGCATTTGATCAGTCACAATTATTTTTAGCCCTTGGTGAATGGGATTAGATGCGGAACACCTAATCTGATCCATCTGCTTCCTCCTCACAGTACCTCTGGGTGACCTCAATCTCAGAGGAGCTGCATTCCTACCCACTGTTTACGAGTACCTTGTAGGTATCATCGGAGCATCGTTAAATCTTCTTGTAAACTATCAGTGGCTCACAGTCGTAAGACATATATCCCTGGTTCCACCATGCTGCTCACGAGAGGGTGTGATGGCGAATTGTCTTTTGATGCGTCTAACGCAGGCGTGTGTGTGTGTGTGTGTGTGTGTACCTGACTGCACACATAAACAGAAGCTTCCTAACATTCCTGTTGCATCATAAAGCCAAAGTATGAGTTGACTGAGTGGAGAGTGATGTCTCGGTCCACCTTCCTGTACATTATTTAAAGGCTGTGTCTTAACTTTCTTCAGATCTCACTTACTTAGCAAAGAAACATTTTTGCTCTTCTCCTGTTTTTAAATCTGTCAGGAAGGATCATAAACTGCAGACACACAATCTATACCTCTCGGTTGCCAAAGGTCTTCTCTCATTAAGTGTGCCCATTAGTTTTGCCTTCCACAGGCAAGAGAGGCTTGGAGTGGGTGATTTGGATTGGGACTGCAGCCTAAGAGCAAAGGGTTAGACATGTACTACTCCCACCACCACCACAGCCCCAACCCAGTTTACACGACACTATAAGCATTAAAACAGGAGAACATTGTAAAAACCACACAGAGATATCAGCCTTGAATTCTGGGACTAAATAGCATCACTCTCTTTCCGAGCAACCTGATGATATTTTTTTTTACTTCCCTAACCAAGTTAATAATATGTTGCTTATTTCCCTGTTTGCTTTCCACTTGGGGCTCTGTCTGGTAAGTTTATATCATTATTGTGATTTTATCAAGTTGTTATTTCAGTGACAGGCTGTAACCGGCAACCTCAGATTGGGAAACTTTGAATTTGGGGTGGAATCTTTTATACATAACTATCGAAGGAGTTTCTTTTAAAAATAATTTTACAAAAAAACAGCAGCAACTTGGTAAAGAGGTTAGGATTGTATGAACTGTTTAGTTGAAGACGACATATTTGGTGGCCGTTTCAGGGCCCAGTCCTATCCCTGACCTTGGCACCGTGGTGCAGTGGCACAAAAATGGCGGCTGCTGTATCCAGCAGGGCCAGGGAAGGAGCCAGAAGCCAACTTCAGTTCCCTTACCACATGCAGAGCCCCAGCAGTCCTAATGGACTTACTTGGAGCTGCAACAGCTATTTAGCTATTTACCTGTATTGGGCTCCAAGGCCCAGGAGGGAGGTTAGGATCTGGCGGAAGCCCCTGCCACTGTCCCTGCCTACAGGGGCGAACCTATTTGAAAGGGCCCTGGCCGCACGTTCTTTCTGTTTGCTTGTGCCGGCTCTTGCTTTAAAGAACCGGCACGAGCGAACAGAATGCGGCACTGCCCAGCGCCCCGCCCCCCTTGAGAAGCGGGAGGGGGCGCCGGGTGGCAGCGCATTCTCCTTGCTCCGGCTGGCTCTTTAAGGCCAGCCAGAGCGAGGAGAATGCTGCGCAGGCATGTGCGCAGGGCCTGGTCGGGAGCGGGCGGGCCGTGAGCGCCATTTTGGGGGGGCGGGTGCCATGCAAACGGCACCCCCTGCAAGATGGCTCCCATGGCTCATGCAACCCCCTGCCACACCCTAGAAACGCCCCTGCCTGCCTACTCCCATGCCTCCCCCCACCCAGTTTTGCCATTTACGCCCCTCTACCTTCCCTCACATAGGGTTGGGCTGTCAGATCTTCTCTAAACCACTGGTTCCCTAATTCATATGAAGGAGTTGGGAACCTTGTAAGTAGTGGCAGGGGGAGGGCAAAGGCAGCAACGCGATCCCCGGGATCATGCTGCTGCCCTGGGCAAGGGGCTTATTTTACACTTACCCCTCGCAGTGCCGGCCCCCGGGGTCTGTGAAGAGCCCTGCTGACACCCCTGCAGGGCTCCCCAAACCTTTCACAGTGTTAAAAATGCAATTGCAACCCACTTCTGGTTTCACAATTGCAACCCGGAAGTGGGTGGCAATTGCATTTTTAACATATTGTGAGGCTTGCGATGCACTTTGGGGGTGTCTCCAGTGCTCCCCACACACCCCGGAGGCTAGCACTGTGAGGGGTAAGTGTAAAATTACACCCAGGTAAGGGTACGGGTGGTAACGGGGGCTAGACGGTTTGACTCAGTAGGCCCGCTCCTTCAGCAGCTGCAGTGGCTGCCCATTTACTTTTGATCTCAACTTAAGATGATGGCTGACCTTCAAGGCCCTTCATGACTTAGGCCCAGCCTACCTAAAGGACTGCCTTCTCCCATACATACCTGTTTGCCCCATGGAGTTATAATAAACATGGAGACGAAATGACGTCATATTCTTGAAACTTCCAGTCTGATCAAACAATATGGCCGACGCAATGGTTCTGGTCCATGGTCTGGTCAAACCGGTCAAACAATATGGCCAACGCATGGGTCTGGTCTCGGCTGGGTCTAACCATGGGTCTAACAATATGGCTGACGCAGATCATCGCCGCGAAGGAGGATTGCCACGGATTTTCGAATAAAAATCTCCCTGCCCATGTGTAAAAGTTAATCTCAACGTCTTTAAGCATGCCTACGTGTTCTGCATACGGGTGTGCGAATCGCTGTCAGAAAAATGGGATTACTTTGCACAGGTACTCTTAATAGTCTAGAAGTAAAAAGGAATTACTCTCCTATTGACAACTACTTGTGTCATGAAGAGATTTTAATGTAATTTTCCTATATATTTATCTAATTTTTGCCCACCCTCCCCTTTTTTTTTCTTTCCTTCCCGTTCACACTTTATTTTTTGCTTGTGTAGATTTCAAAATATAAGTCTGTCAAAACAGTGCAATCCGAGTTTCAATAGACAGCAAGTAGCATTTTGTCCGGTATGTTCAGTAATATAATTATGCGGAATTAAACCTTGTAAGTGCATATTAACTCATAATTAGGTTACCAATGATGTTTCTACACGATCACACGTTATTATTTTCATACGTTTTTATTTTTATTCAGTCCTAAACACTACGCGCAAAGCAATCTGAAATGCTTGGAATCAGCATTTTGAGTATAAAAACATGGCCGCTAAGCCCGCCCCCTCTGGCCTCACTTTGTTCCTATCTAACTGCATGGGCAGGGCCACAGCCTGGTTTGCCCTCTTTAGATAATCTAAAGAAGCTCTCCTCCTTCAAGTGCCCCCTCTATCCCAAGTTAAAGGGATAGCAGCTCGGGGATGAGCCTTCTCTGTAGCAGCTCCACAAACATGGCATTCCCTACCAGAATTAAGAACTAAACACTCCCTCATGGCCTTTCGGAGAGAGCTCAAATCATATCTATTTAGTCTGGCCTTTGGATGACTGTGTGGCTATCTGCCCTCTGTCCCTCTGGTATATTGTCATAGTCTATTTCACTCCCACGGTCAATTGTTTTTCCCACCCTCCAATACGTCCTGATACGGAGAATTGGGTCTAGCTTTCTTTCCTGTTCACTCTCGGTGTCCCCATTAATGTTTAATTTGTGGTGGTTGTTTTTAATGTGTTGTTTTAATGTGTTTTACTTACTATGGTTACATTGTAATTGGTTTGTTCTATGTAAGCCGCTTTGGGCATTTGCTTCGGCATAGGAAAAGCAGGGTATAAATTCTTCAAATAAATAAATAAAATAAGCCACTTCACCCAGGGCAGCAGCGCAATCCTAGGGATTGCCTTGCTGTCTTCTCCCTCTCCCCGCACCTTAAACAGGTATTGGAGAGTGCTTCCCAGGGTGGTGGGTCACAACCCATCACTTCGGGAAGCACTGCTCTACACTATTGAGACGGTCAAAGGGGGTTTTCTTTCCCAACATGCACTCTTTGGATGTCACGTAAATGTAAATGAGGAGGCACCACTAGATTGAGGTTCAAGATTGGCAGCTTCTACCTTTGATTAGTGATATGTTTTTGTCCTCTTTCGGGAAGCCAGGGTAAAATGTACCATGATTTCAGATCCTAAACAGCAGGCACAGATCCAAGGAGACTGCGCAGCCCAAATTGGGGCCGCATGGCCTCCCAAACAGGTATAGGATTCAGCCTTATGGCCGAATCCTGGACCTGACCACGTCCCATGCACATCCCACCAATCCCAGAGCTGTACTGTCATGGCACCTCCCTTGCTCCGGCCGGATGAGGGAGGGAGGTACTGCGCGGGGGCAACAGAACCGGCACTGCCTGCAGCACCAATCCCGTTGCCTTAGCACCGACGTGGAGGTGCCAATCGGCGTTCCCGCGTCAGTGCCAAGTGCACAGCATCAACACAACCCTGTTGCGTCAACGCTGCATGGATTATAGGATTGCGCAGCCCATCATGCATAGGATTGTGTTGATAGTCAATCAGCTGTCATATACTGCCAATTGTGATAGTCAATACTGACCATCAGTTGTTGATGCTGAATATTAGGTATCAAATATTCAGTGGATATTCAACCCCATAGCCCCAAGGGGAGATTTTAGTGGAAGAACATTAGTTATAGTCCTCATCATAGCTTCCATCAGGTGCTATTTATTATTGTTTACGAAAATGTATGAGATTCCCCACAATGAAGCTGGAGCAGAAAGGGAGCACATTATCACAGCTGGATGTTTAAAAGACTGTGTCGGCACCTGACACTGTAGCGTTTCCAGGACTAATGGCGCAATTGAAATGTGTGCCACCGTGAAAACCTGCCATCAACATTTTGAACCAAATGGCTCTTTATCTGTGCCATTCATCAGAAAACCAGCTTACTACAGGGACATTTACTCACTCACTTACTCAGTCTTTCAAACACACACACACACACACACATACACACACACATGCAGAGAGCGAGCGAGCGAGAGAGCGAGGGAGGGAGAGAAAGTTAATGTTCCAGCAGTTAGTAGGCTGTGAGAGAGAAGGGGGAAAAGATTCATCTCCCTATAGTATAATCACAAATTCTACGGGGATTACTCCTTCTTCTACAGTTCTTCCTTTGTATAATCTTCTTAATAGTTTGGTGTGGTGTTTTTTTTTCCAAACTTGCCTGATGGAGCCAAACTCCCACAAGGCAGTTTGCATCGCAAATGAAAATGCAACAGAATCAACCCTAGACTTGCAATCAACTCAAACAGAGAGAAAAAAGCCGGAGACAGCACAGCACAATGTTACTGAAATATAGAAAGACCCACTCAGATATTAAAAGCTTTGCAAAGTAGTGGAGTCTTCAAGGCCTGCTTAAAAATGGGGGTGGGGGCTGGAGACATGGGGGAACTCCCCAGGGAGGGAATTTCACCGTTGCGGCACCACCACCAAGAAGCAATGGACTCTAATGGTGAGCCAGAGAGTAGGGGCCTGATCCAAAGGCCCGTATCCAGTGGTGGGATTCAAATGAATTAACAACCGGTTCTATGACGTCATAGCCAGAGCCAAAAAAACCCCGAAGCCAGCTGAGGTAAGCGAGTAGGTGGGGCCCGGCCATTTAACAACCGGTTCTATAGAACCTGGGCGAACCCCCTGAATCCCACCACTGCCTGTATCAGTGGTACATTTGCAGCGCCAGCTAAAAGTGTTGTGAATGCGCCTCAGAGCACTGTTGGCGGCACTGTGTGAGGAGGGAGCGCTGGAGCTGGCCTGGGGCTAGTTAGAGCCAGCCTCAGTGACAAAAGGGAAGGCTGCTGGTACTCCAGCAATGCTGTTGGACCAGTAAGTGCTTTCATGGTGGAGGGAGAGGCGGGGAGGGGGCAGAACTGGGCGGGGAAGGGGAGGCTTGGGGGTGGGACACAGCAGTGGCTTCCATGCAGTGGTGTCATTCAAATGATTTAGGAACAGGAACTCACTTTTGATTGGCACTTGTAGGGAACTCGGAACCAGCCACGGAGCCCCTTAGGATCCGGAACGCCCGTTCTGGTCCGTTCCCCCTGAATGACATCACTGCTTCCATGGCTGGATTCTATGCCCAGCCTTGGGCCGGGCAGCCCAACACAGGGCTTCTCAAGTCTCTGCTGGCAAAATAGGTGGCAGAGACTTGAGGAATGCCATTGCCGGGGTCGGGGCTTCCCCAGGGGAGTCGCTGGTAGCTACTGTGAATCCTGCAGGATGAAGCGGAAGCCATTTTGCTAGCCCTGGCCTTACGGGAGCCGGGTAGCTCAGTCTTGGGCTGCCCAGCTTGAGAATTCTGATCTTAGTGCCCTATTTGCGTGTACACCCTGAGATGAGTGTGGCAATTTGGCCCTTTGGGCTTCTGCTACCATTCCAACCCCCCCCCCAGGAGGCTGGAAGCAGGCTCAGAAGGTATGTGGGATTTCTAGAACCAACAGTGGGCCCTGGAACAGCCTGGCTCAGACTCTTCCGCATAAACCAGGCAGACACCTGCATGGCAATTGCACTCCTCTGCGCTATCTGGATCTCACATCTGATCACACATCAGTGGGGTGCCAATGCTCAGTTGACACAGATTGGAAAGATATGCAGACCATGAAACCTGTAACTGCAGTATTTGGCAATAGTGAATTCATCTTGCAAGTGTGCAGCAAATTTCCCCAGACCAGTCCAACAAATGTGTAAACCATTATGCAATATGTTTAGGGGCCAGAACATATCCAGTCAAAATCAATGCCAGGACCTAAAGAGGGTCAGTGGGGCTACATTACTTAACTTTCTTCCATTGATGGATCAGCTTTCTTCCATTTATCACTATGCAAATGAGTAGCTTAGTTTCTCCTTGCTATCATTGAGGCTTCTAGTGGATCTCATCCAAGCCTTTTGGAAACTGGGTGTAGTTGGCTCTGCCCTATTCATCATAGTTCGGTAATAATGAGGTTTCATCTCCTTTTCTTTGATTTTGTTTGTTGTGTAACAAATGCCTAATAGTAATGAGGTGTCAGAATCCCACTTGTTAACTTTTGTTATGTTATTAATACATTATTTGAGATGTGAGCAAAACAAAAAATTACCATTTACTATTTTTGTTTTTAAGTATCTAGTCCTTATGGTTACAAAGAACACCCTGACAAAGTGATTGTAGTTTATGCCCTACATTTTAAGAAACCAGGCGAGACATTAAAAGATCCCAAATCTTTTAAATCAAAGTTGTCATTTTAGAAGCATGATTCATGTGTTTTGAAATTGGCAGCAGTGGCAATAGTACTGGAAACTGGGTTGTTTGTTTATTTTGCCACACACCCAGCTGCTATCCTGATGAGCAGGAGGCCCTCCTGAAAGACACTGTCTCACCTACTCCTCCCTGTATAATTCAGCTGTGAGTAGGCCTGGGTTACTACATCTTTTCACACTTTGCCAACACAAGAGAATGGGGGCACGATCCTAACCAACTTTCCAGCCCTGACATAGATGTGTCAATGAAGTATGTGCTGCATCCTGCAGTTGGTGGGAGGAAATCTTGGAGGCCTCCTCAAGGTAAGGGGATGTTTGTTCCCTTCCCTTGGAGCTGCATTGCCCTGACCCCAGTGCTGAAAAGTTGGTCCGGATTGCACGCTTGGTTGTTTATTCCTAAATTCCCATTCAGGATCATCTCTCACAGCTCAAACTTTTTTCTGTACTGTGGTATCCCATGTTAGCCGATGCACAACCATACATACTGCGGGACACGTTTTTACAAGTGGATGTCAAACATACACACATCTCTATTCACTCAAAATAAATTATGCCAGTTAGCAAAGTTGCTTATTTTGCCTCTGATAAAATTGTTCCAGGAGCTTAATAGTTTGTATACTACAGAAAAATGAAATGGCAGGGGAGGCAGGTACATCAGGGCTGCAGTGCATGCAAAGGGAGGAGTAGTCACGAGAGAGGGAGGGAGGGGCCCAGGGCTCCAGCCTTGAGACCACTGAAGGACCTGCTCAGCCTTCCTCCAATTGTTCTGCAGAGGTTTTCCCTTCTACTGCAACTTAGGGTGCAATCCTAACCTGGAGTTAGGCCGGCACAGTTAGGCCAGCAAAGTTTGGCTGTACAAGGGACACCATCAAGTATGTTTGGACCACTCTGGGAGTCAGAGAAGCCAGCACATAGACGTGCACCATCCTCCCTGACTCCGAAAGGCCCAAACGTGCTTTACAGTGTTCCTTGTGCAGGCCAAACTTTGCTGGCCTAACTGTGCCGGCCTAACTCCAGGTTAGGATTGCACCCTTAGACGTTCTCTGATGGTTGTGCACTGAAGAGCATAGGCATGCTCTCTCTCTCTCTCTCTCTCTCTCTCTCTCTCTCTCTCTCTCTCTCTCTCTGTGTGTGTGTGTGTGTGTGTGTGTGCGTGTGCGTGTGCGTGTGCGTGTGTGTTTGAGAAAGGAGAGGGAATTGGTACCGGCTAAGATGCTAGGAAGATATTGGACATGGGATGAGCTTTCCAGATACTGGAGAGTGTGTCTATCAACGGTGCACTTTAGTTATCTTTCCATGAATGCAGTCGAAATCACACACCCCTTCCTTGCTCCCCCAGCCTGCTTGCATGGCTCTTTCTTTCCTGGGCTTACAGGGCCTTGGAACCCTTTCTTACTGCAAAGCTAGGTGAGCCTGGAGGAAAAAGATCCAGCAGAAGATCCCACTGCATGCCTTCATCTTATCATTTGGACTTGCTTCCTGCTGCCAGTGGAGATCCCTAACAAAAGGAAGAACCAAGCTGTTTAATGCAGGGTACCCTGTTCATAGGAGTTTTCAGCCTCCCTGACTGCCCCCCCCCAAGAACCAGGTGGTAGATCCCCAGGCTTCCTTTAGTTGTTGTGTACAAGTGCATTATTTCAAGTTCCTGGTGTGCCCTGGAAAAAAAATCTTTAGGCATCAATTCAGGATAGGGATCTTAAATTCCCACTGACTGTCTCTGAACAATATCTGTTCCCTCACACAGCTATATCTGCTGGAGCAGAAGCCAAAGAAGAAACGGCCCGAGGCCACACTAGAAGCCAAGCCAAAGAAATCCAGAGTGAAAAAGCAGGAGGGATCGAGCCCTGCGGAGGAGCCCAATGTCCCTGCACTAGGTAAGGAGCAGAGTCACTGCCAGGGAACCGGATACAGGACCACCGGAGGCTGCCTTACCTTGACACCCTGGGCCACGGGTCCCTCCCTCCTTTACTTTTATTGATACCTGCCTTTCTGCTCAGGGGTGTACTCAGCGTGGATTGCCTTTCGTTCAAGGGCAACTAATACACTAATAGGAGGTGACAGCACAAACCTAGATTCACACACAGGGCAGAACAAGGCATGCCTTCCCGATTCCAGTGGCATTGCCAGAATCATTTGCAAATGAGAGCAGGTATGCAGAATAGTCTTAATGTGGAGTTCCTTGCTGAGGCTCTTTCTCTTGCAGAGGAGCACCAACGGCTGTCCCCTCCCTCTCCTAATCTCCCCCTGCCCCTACGGCCCAGTATAAACCCTGAACTGGACTTCCAGTCTGAGTTCAACCCAGGACACTTCAAATCCCAGTCTGGACCTGGGGGTGGCTCAATACCAGTGAGGACCACTTAAAAAGACCTAGACTTTTTAGCACCGGGACCCACTTTTTAGGATCCATCTATCCATGACCCACCGGAAGTAATGGCTGGATGTAATGGCTGGAAGTGCCATCATTGTGACACCAGAGCCTGCTGCTTTCCCGAGAATTTAGTAATAGGTTGGGTTATTTCTCAGCCGTTTTCCAACAGCAAAGGGAATCAGAAAGGGAAACAACCTGTTGACAACCTTGACACAAGCAAAACAACCACACAACCTGAGGGCAGCCAGGAGCTTTCAGGGCCTGGAAGTCTGAATGAGTACCTATCTCTAGAACCCACAGGCATTATAATGTACTAGAAAACATTGTAGTACCTCCTCACAGGACTACAATATGATTGATGTTGTTGTGCAAAATGTTTATATACTGCTTCTCCCCCCCCACACACACACACACAAAAAGCAAACCAAAGTTCTCAAAGCTGTTTAAAGAGAAAAGCCAAACCAGAAATTTGGGAGTGTGCTGTAAACTCAGGCAGGATTCCTGATGGCCCTGCAGTAGCAAATGGGCAGAGAAGTATTGTGGTCTCAGCACAGGTTGCCCACCATTGGCATGGGAGGAAGCAACCTAGGGCCCAATCCTATCCAGGTTTCTGGTGCCGATGCAGCTGCATTGCAGCCCCAAGGTAAGAGAGCAAATATTCCGTGACCTTGAGGAGGCCTCCTGGCCTCCCCCTCCACCACAGAATGCAGCACACATCCCACTGGGGGTCTACTGTCAGAAAACACTGTGTACAGCGTTCTCCTTTCCGGACATTTACCCCTGAAGCCACCTCTCCCCAGCTGCTTTCTCTTGATGAGGTTTTTTTAAAGGTCAGAATTAAGGCCCACAGGGGAACAACAGCTGGGGAGCAGTGGCTCCAGGGAAAAGAGCCAGGGCTGGATTTGGTATTCACCTCCTCCCACCTGCTCCTACAGCAATTTAACTCTTCTGCCATTGTATGGGAATTATGCATTACCTAAGGAAGGTTGTGCCACTCCTTTGGCCCTTACCCTAGTCTCCAACTCGCTCAGCAGTGGAAGTGCACTAATCAGCTTCATCCAGGAGAGGGCAGTAATACCTAAGGCAGGTCACAGCCAAACCACAACACCTATTGTATGCAGCCCCTTACGCCCTCCAGCTGCTAAGTAATCACCACTTTCCTTCCAGTATATATAGCTGGGAGTTGCTGATACTCATCCACCTGTAAAGGGAAACACAAAGTAGCCTTTTCTGACCACACAGAGGCAAACTCATTGCCTTTTTCCAACAGACCCAGCCGTAAGCCCTGTCCTGTTGTTCCCCAGACATCTTGTGAGTTGCGCGATCCTCCTAACCTTTTCAGCCTCAAAAATCTTAGAAATGGCCTTCACATGCACCAGTTTTCCTTGCACTCCCATCATCTCCCACTATCTGCCACTGTATGCACATCCTTTGCCTTCCCTCTCTTCTGTCCTGACTACGGCATCCTGTCCTCACCAGCTGCTGTCAGAAAAATGAGGAAGAAGAAGGAGGAGAAGGCGGAAGAAGAGAGTGAGAAGACCCCCTATGCCAAATTCATTAAGGATCCCAAGAAAAAGAAGGACCCTCCTTCATCTCATTTCAATGTGACCAAGGCCACTGATAAGAAAAAAGGTAGGACTCTGCCAGCTACTCTGTCCAGGGCTGGCCCTGGGAGTAGTGGGGCCCAATGAGGGGCTTCCCCATGGGCCCTCAACCCTCGCCGTGGGGGCCCCCATTCACCATACAGTCAAGGAGGTAAGAAGAGCACTTGTGGAGCTGCATGTGATGTATCACCACCAACTGCTTCAGGGCCGTTTGGAGGTAGGAATGGGTGGGAGGGCCCAACGTAGAGCCGTCCCACTCCCCCCTCTGACTCACAGCCCATGAAAATCCCAGGTGCAGAAGTGGGCGGTCTGCTCACTTCACCAGTGCCCCAAGGTGTGGGACCTAATGTGACAGCATCAGCCACTTTGGCTAAGGACTGGCCTTGCCTCCACCCAGTGATGTCATTCAGGGGGAACGGACCAGAACGGGCGTTCTGGATCCTAACAGGCTCCGTGGCTGGTTCCGGGTTCCCGACAAGTGCCAATCAAAAGTGAGTTCCTGTTCCTAAATCATTTGAATGACACCGCTGCCTCCACCCCAAGTTAATGCATATCTGTGCATGTGCACTTGCCACCAATCAGGACTGGTGATACCGTGATGGAACATAAAGAAGCCAGTTCCAGATCTCGAGACATTTCCCTGCCTCATCTCTCCATCTGTGTTCTTGTTTTTCAAATGAGCTGCTGTCCACAGCAGAGAAGGGGGATGTGTGATAAGGGGACATTATTGTGTCCAAAGTCACCCGGAGCTGAAAACAGCACAGCTAAAGACTGCAATCCCTACCTAAATAAGCCCTATTGAATACAGTAAGGTTTGCTTCTGAGTAAATAAGTCTTGTCATCTCAGGAAAGGCATCATCTCAGTTTTTCACCTACCACATCTATGCAAAATGACCCGTGATGAGTCTGCCAGTAGTAGTGTGATAAAACAGCACCTGTAGGGAAAAGCTGGAACCTTAGTGGACGGTGACACAATCATGCAGCTGCTTCATTGTGTACCTGAACTCAACCTGCGGTGTGTCAACTCACATTTCTGCTTGCTTTAACTGCCATTTGCCCCTTAGCCTGTTTATGAAGCTGCCATACAAGATCACTGCCGGTTGGAACTTGTTTAGTGTGAGGGCCTCTTAAAGGTACAGTTTTGTACTCCTGCTTGTCCCAAGCAGCCCCAAATCACGATAGTTTAAAAGATGAATATATAGTCTTATGTTCTACCTGTGGAATTCTATGCCTGGAGGGCAGTTGTAGATCTGAGCCTAAAGACTGTGTACTTCTACAGAACTGCAGTACAGTATACGTCTCTTCTGGATGTAATTATTAAAAGAGTGTTAATTTCACCTCTCTCACCATTGTGAAATTGACAAAGTCCCACAACAGAGCATTTATTTTCTCTCTCTCTAATAATCTAGTGATTTTAGTGGTTGAAAATGTGGCACATGGCACATTGGTGTGCTGTGAATGGTCCACAAATGTGCCATGGCAGTTTGGGGGAAGGTCAGTGATGTCATTCAGGGGGAACAGACCAGAACAGGCGTTCCAGATCCTAACGGGCTCCGTGGCTGCTTCCGGGTTTTTTGGGTTTTTTTTTTTCAACATTTGAATTTGAACTCAAAAGTGAGTTCCTGTTCCTAAATCATTTGAATGACACCACTGGGGAAGGTCATGTATTAGTAGGGCCATTGGGGGATATGAGCCCCCCTCTCATTGGCAGTGCATCACGCCTTACCAGTTGTCAAAAAAACTGATGGGTACCTTCAGAATTTTAGCACATTGTCAGTGTGCCATGAGATGGAAAAGGCTGAAATTGCTGCTCTAGTATCATGAAGGAATTGTGAGAAAATTGTGCAAATGAAAGAAATTGGAGCACATTTTGCAGGATCATGTTGGATAAACTCCGAATCTCTCTATTAATTCCAGGCTATGCAGTAGAGAAGTAACTACTTCCAAAAGGAAAGGAATATGTTTTCAGTTTCTTGCCAGGATTTTCATGATGGCTTTCAATGTTGATGTGATTGCTTCTTCTCCTTTCTCCCTTCTCAATTTCTGTTCAAATTTCTGTTCAAACTTCTAGAGGATTCTGAAGAGGATGAAGAGGAAGAGGAAGAGGAAGAAAGTGAAGAGCCACCTAAAAAACCAAAAAAGAAGATCCATAAAGATGTCCCATCTGATGAAATTAAGGACAGAAAGCCCAAAAGTAAGGATCAGTGATTTTATTATTATATTGATATCCCACCTTTTTCCCCTGGTGGTACTCAGGGCAGTTGACAGGGGGCTCCCATCACAGACCTGCTTAGCAGACCTGCTTAGACCTCCCATCACAGACCAGTGGCTGCATCAAGTGCCCTCAGACCAGATCCTGGGAACATACGATTTAAATTCTAGAATCTAATAATTCAAAGATTATTCCCACTCTCCAAGAACCCCTGGCAACTTCAGTTCTATAGGAGGACCGGGAATCTCTAATGCAGAATTCTGAGCCATCCTCATCAAATTACAATTCCCAGAATCTTTGGGCAAAAACCGTGGTGTTAAAACTGGCATCAAGTGCATAGCAAATGAAATGCCTGGCGTGTTGTATGATGGGATATTTGCCACATCTTTTAGAGGCGCTTGGGTGGGATGAGCTTCTTAACTCATTGGCACTTTGTCTTTTACACCTGCCATCTCTGAATCAGCGTATCTTAACACTCGGCTGTTTGGGGATCGGTCTTGTAACCTGCCTTTTTTTTTTTTTTTTTTGCCACTCTGGTCAAGAGAGCAGAACTTTATGACACATTATGACACCTGCAATGCTGAGGTCATGCCTAGGCATGAAAGGCCACCCCCTCTGTGAAGTGGCTCACAATAATTAAGCAAGTAGGCGGTGAGACGCAAGGACTCTGTCCTGCCTTCATGGCAGCAAGCACAGCTTTCCCCTTCAGTGCCCCAAACAGAAACGGGATGGAGCAGGTGGTCAGCATATTCCTGGAGAGTTAACTTGACTCCCTGAGGGGCCGGGAAGAAGGAAAGTCCCTTGCCTCCTCCCACAATTCAACAGTCTCCACTAGTGAGCTACCTGTAGCCAGCCAGCTGAAAAGGACAGACTGAAAGCACTATCATGAATCAAAACCCTGCTTGTGTGACAGGCGGCTTCTGTGACCCTGAACGGTTCACTCAGGTGCTGGTCTGGGCTTCAGCAGAACCCTGCAGAATGGGAGCAGCAGCCCTGCCCTGCCTGAGAGGGAGAAGCGTGCGTGAGAAGGAAGAGGAGGAGGTAGATTGAGAGACTGTAAAGCCACAGATTTGGGAAGGTGGACACAATACATTTTTAATGGTTGAGGCAAAACAGGAAATAGCCCTCAGGTCCTGCTAACAACTTGAGAGGCTAAACGTGGAGACTCCAAATCCGAACTGAAGGGGATCAGGGGTCAGGGTTGGCTCCCCATGAAGAACTCTACCCATAGGCAGCTGCTATATGAAGGTGCAGGAGATATTTGCATCCTAGGGAAAGGGTGGTGAGGGAAAGGCTCATAAGGGCAAAGAGAGGGGCTGTGGTGGAGGCTTATCTTGCCCCTCAATTTGCATTCGTCTGCCCTTCTCCTTCCTTTCTCACATCACTGCCACATGTTACCTTCTGGTGGGTCAGACCCCTAGTCTAGCTAGTAGTGGATTTTCTACATGCCCTGACAAGAGCTCTCCAGGGCTTAAGCACACAAACCCTGTTGGATCAGGTCAAGGGTCCATCTAGTCCAGCTTCCTGTGTCTCACAGTGGCCCACCAGATGCCTCTGAAGGAAACTTCAGGCGGCTGCAGGCAGAGAACGTTCCTACCCATCTGCTCCTTGAAGATGCTCCAGGGATTGAAGCGGGAGCCTTCTGCATGCAAAGCAGGCACGCTAGCCACGGGCCCTTCCCAATTGGACAATGATACTGGGGGGGGGGGTCATCACAGTCCATGCTGAGCACAGAATTTCTTCCTACCCCTTCCCACTACCCTCTCCTGTCAAACAGGTTTTGTGTGGTTTGGCAGTTCTTCGAAATCCTGTTTAACCAGAGTTAGTAGCAGGACTGACGGAATGACTGTGTTCACCATGCCATTTTCAACACCCTTAAAAACCATTGTCAGCAGTTTCACTCCATTTCTCTTCTCCCCACTCTGTAAACCTAAAGAATCACATCTTTTCCTGACTTCCTCCACCCTCCACCTGCCAGTCATGCTTCTCTTGGGGGCCCTTCCTCCCTCCACACACACACACCCCATCTTTTTAGGCACTGTCTCTTCTGCATACAGCTCATTCCTCACCCGCTGTTTTCACTTCCTTCCCCTTCCTTCAGACAAGGCTGAATCTGATGCCAAACCAAAAACTGCCAAAACGGTGAAGAAGGAGCCAGCCTCTGTGTTCCAAGTGGACGGGGAGAAGAAAGACAAAAAAGCCAAAAAGAAAGGTGAGAGCGCTTGCCTCCCCATATCTCTCATCATCCTCTCCCCCAATTCGCCAGCTCCTTTCTCCACAGGGAGAGGTCCAAAGCAGGAGTGGTGGGGCCCAATGTGGGGCATTCCTGCAGGGCCCCCAACTCTCTCCGCGAGGCCCTCCACTCACCAAGAAGAGCACTTGTGGTGCTGCTCCCAAAGCGGGGCACCTGGAAATAGTTAGTGGTGACATGACGCACCACCAACTGCTTCCAGGAGGCCCATTTTGGGCCATTTGGAGGCAGGGGCAGATGGGAGGGCCCAGTGGTGTCATCTAAATGATTTAAGAACAGGTACTCACTTTTGATTGGCACGTGTCGGGATCCGCCCACCGGAAGTGACATCATAAGCCAGAAGTGATGTCGTGGCAGGAAGTGACATGAAAAAAGCCCTTTTTGAGGCCTCAGATGATTTTAAACTGACCCAACAGTTGCAACAGTATTCCACAGCACCCCCAGAACATGTTAAGGAGGCCTGGCATCATGGTAAAACCCAAAGCAACTCATTTTTCAGTGGCAAGGAAAGGAAAGGCTCCGCTCGCTGCCTGCCTGCCTGCCTGGCTCTGAGAACATGCAGGCAACTCAAACGTGCAGGCAATTCAAACGTTGCAGAGGGCGGAGTCGACGAGTGGGCGGGCGAATGGGCGGGGCCAGCTGTAATCCTAGAAATCGGTACTCGCGTACCCCCTGCATGACATCACTGGGAGGGCCCAAGGTGAAGCTGCTCTGCTCGCCCCACTGTCTTACAACCCACAGAGATCCTGGCTGCAGCAACAGGCAACCTTTTTGCTGTGTTAGCGAGGAGGGCCCCCAAAGCGCAGGGCGCAAAGTGACAACATTGGTCACATTGGCTTAAGGCTGGTCCTGGTCCAAAGAGATGGGGGGGGCAGGGGGCTCCTGTTCACCATTAGTGTGACTTTACAGGAGTCCATACTATGGGCCTTTCTGGCAATTTGAATTTTTCATGGTCAAACTACATGTGTGTTTGTGTTCAAAACCCCAGGAAAAATAGGGGGATTTGGAATAGCGATGTGTTAGATGGCAAAGGGGTTGCGCACCCTCCCCCACCCACTGCTCTCCACTTTGATCCTCCAGAACAATTTTTTCCAGTTAAAAAAAGGATCTTTGGGTTTACACATGTTTGTTTGTAACATGTAGTCTGTAGGGAAAAGTATGATGAAGTACTCCATGCTTAGACTCTCACGCCATCCCCAAAGCTCAACATCATCAGCCCATTTACGAAGGTTTGCTTGGGTCCATTGGTACCGGAAGTCATGACAGTGCATTCAGCAAGGATCAAAGTGTTGTCTTAGGATTGCTTGCTGGGAATTTCACTAAACAGGATTTTTTTTGTTCTCTTGGAAAGGCTTCCCCATAAATGTATACTTTGGTTTGTACCTAGTTTGCTATCCCTGCATGAAGCATGCAAGAAGGGTCATAAACCCTGAGTAAGAAGGCAGTTGCTTTGCAGCCCTTGCCTTAATGTACAGTGTTATTCCCCACTTGAACTTGCATTAGCCAAATATGAAGTAACATTATTCTTCTAATCTGCATTTTTGGGGGGATGGGGGGGGGAATTTAGGGCGCAATCCTAACCTGCAATTAGGCCAGCAAAATTTGGCTTGTACAAGGACCACAGTAAATCATGTTTCAACCACTCTCGGAGTCAGGGAGGATGGCGCACATCGGTGTTGTGGCCTTTCTGCCTTTGAGAGTGTTCCAAACATACTTTACAGTGTCCTTTGTGCCAGCCAAACTTTGCTGGCTTAACTATGCCGGCCAAACTCCAGGTTAGGACTGCGCTCTCCGTGAAATCTGTTGCAAAGAATCTGCTCTGATTCTTTTCTGCATAAAAACCTCTCATTCGACAACTGTAGATCTGAAAACCAGTGAGGCAGAAGATCATTCAGATTCCAACACTAAACCCATAAAAATGGAAAAAAAGAAGAGCCCTAGCTCTATGTTTCAGACTGGAGGAGAAGGCTCCAAGGAGAAGAAGACTAAAAAAAAAGGTAGGTGCCCTTGCAACAGGGAGGGTCAGTGTGCACGCTGAGACACTGTCTTAAATGAGGAAACAAGACATGATCAATGATGGAGGAGACAACAGTTGGGAAGGGAGGTCGCAACCCCCCCCCCCCAAGGCATCCACCCAGATAAATGGCAGACCTGCTTGACTGGAGATGCCAGCTTTTTGGCCAGGGGTGGAGGGCTGATCAGGAACAAAGAGTGGCAGGGCTCGTGAAAGGGGGTGGACTGCGCCTCCATGCATGACAAATGCCCCCATCCTTCCTGGGATGCTGGAAAGTCTACTCATTCGGCTTCCGCTGTTCTTTTGTCTGCAGCTCCTCCCAAAGCCACTGAAAACGACAGCGAGGAAGAGCCCCCAGAAGCAGCTCAGAAGAACACCAACAAGAAAGGGAAAGGGAAAAAATCCAAGAAGGTATCCAGCTGGGAATGTTCAGAGGGCAGCGAGGAATTCCAAGGCCCTTTGAACTCTGGTGGCATGTTGAGAATTAGCTGGGAGAATTAAGACCAGCGTCTTTAGCAAGCCCACTCCTGAGCCAAGCAACTACAAATCTTTCTGAAGGCAGGAGCGCCTGCTGGCTGACTGCAGTATATTAATGGTGCCAGCCACCTCGGTGCGCCAAAAAAAGAGGCAGAGGAGGAAAGGGATCGCTGCACACCAACATCACCTGCTTCCCTCGTTTATCTTTCCCACTTCTCTTTAGGCGGGGCCGGCTTCCAGCCCAGACAATGAAATCCACTCAGTTTCCATCCAGGCAGTGCCTCCTCTCACTGCCATCCAGCTTTCCCAAACACCTTCTCCAATGCTCACTGCTTCATTCCTGTGCCCAGGATGAGACTCTCAGACGGGTCTTCAGTAAGAGGCAGCTAATCACAATTATCCTCTTCTTGGGTACAACCCTCAAGCAGGTGGCTGCGATGCAACTCTTGTCACTGTTGGATGAAAATGATTATCTAGATCCATTTCATGATTATCTAGTCTGGCCTAGTTGGAACACGGAAGTTTCCATAGTCACCCAGATGGGTGGCTTGTGTCAGGAGGAAGGGAAGGGAAGTGTATCCTTGCTGTTGATGCAAAGTTTGGCTAGCACAAGGGACACCTTAAAGCATGTTTGGACCACTCTCTGAGTCACAGAGGATGGCGCATGTCTGTGTGCTGGCTGCTCTGACCCCGAGAGTGGTTCAAACATACTTGACGGTGTCCCTTGTGCCGGCCAAACTTTGCTGTCCTAACTGTGCTGGCCTAACTACAGGTTAGGATTGCGCTCTAAACATGATAAAATGCTATTCTATGATCTCTTTCAGGACCCCATTTTGTCTGTCTCCCATTTTTGTTTCTTTTCTAAGATTTGGAATGAAATGCCACCCATATACTAATGCCACCCAGTTTTATGCCTCCTTTTCATTAGATTCAGTAATGGGTTGTAAGAAGGCCAATAAACTGAAACTCTATCCAGACAAGATGCAGGTTTTGTTGGCAGGTGATTCATCTGACTGGGAGGTGTGGTGTGCAACAGGTGCTGGACAGGGCTGTTTTCTACAGTACTTGAAGGATCAACTTCACAGTTGGAGGTGCTGATTGGCCTGGAGGTCCCAGGGGCATCCTTGGTATACAATGCCTTTCACTAGGCGGTGGTGGTGTACCAGAAGCATCCCTTTCTGGAGAGAGATAACCTGACCATCTTTATCTATGCCCTCATAACCTCTAGACTACTGTGATATGGTACACATGCAGCAGCCATTGACAATTTCTTGGAAATTCCAGCTAATACAAATTACAGTCACTATGTTGTTAACTGGGACTAGATATGGGAAATGTTTCACCAATGCTTAATATGGGAACCTGGAAGTTCTTTAAAGAGAACTTTTACTGAGCATTTCGAGGGAGTCAGGGCAAAACAGGTATTTTTCACCACCACTTGTTTTGTGATGGCAGGGATAGTCCACCGTTTCCCCCTAGAACAAAGCGGCATTATCACATAGGGGAGGAGTTTGGGAGAGGGTGAGCACACTAAGCCCGAAAGGGGAGTGGGACCTGCAGGGCCATATCCAAACCCCCTTCCAGGGCATGATCTGCCTGCATGGATTAACTCGGACTTGTACCAGCATTACCATTGCAGCTCCTGGAGCTTACCCTGGGGCAAGGGGTCAAATGTCCCCTTACTTCGAGGAGACCTGCGGCAGCCTAGACTCCCTTGTGTGATGCAGCAGAGACCATGTTAGAACTGGGCTGTTAACTGAGTTTTCACATAATTACATTTTCACATACTGTAACTCTAGGAGGTTATGCTCTGGACTTTGTAGGTAACCATAATTTAGATGCATGTCTGAGAGAAAAGGTAAGCACTGGAAAGCAGACCCCTGAAATGATGTGTGATTTCTGAAGGTGGGCACCACTGAAAAAGGATGGGAACGGGGTGTCCATTGACCAATTTCTTCGGTTCTTTCTTGGTGCTGGGACTACAGAAAGAAGAGAGACCCCCTTCCCCAGTCATTGAAGTGGACAACCTGGAAGAGTTTGTATTGCAGCCAGCTTCACAGGGAGTGACCGTCAAGTGTCGGGTCACTCGAGACAAGAAAGGGATGGATCGGGGACTCTATCCTACATACTACCTACATCTTGATAATGAAAAAAAGGCGAGTGGTTAAAAGGGAAGCCTTTGCCTTTTGTGGGGTAAAAAATGACCTAGTAATGACATCATTTGGGGATGGAAAACAAGTTTGCTACATTTATTGCCTCTGGAAGGAATTCTTTGCCTAAGAGAGGTATTTAGAGCCTAGCTGGTGAAATGAAGGCGCTCCAATAACATTGTAGCTATTTAAATTTTTATTGTGAAATAGAGTTATTTGTAAATCATTTTTTTAAGGCAGAGAAAAAAAATCATGAGAGGGAAACTACTAGTCAATAACGCCTCCACCTCTGCCCAAGGAATAGGAACAGACTAATTAAGGGGCAATTCATCAGGAATGGCCAGGCTGTGCTAAACAGGAAGCAATTAGAAGCCGCAAAGGGAAAGCTTCTAATTAAAGTTGCACAGAGGCCTTTTGTTGAATAGAACAGTTTTGGGTAGGTATTATAGACGGCCATCAGCATGAGTGTTGCTGAATAATATTATATGTTGTATGGAGCCACCATTTTAATTCTTCTTCCAGTTGATGATGGAAAAACCACTGTGCTAAAGGTCCCTGGAATTGACCTGTTCCAGCGATAGAAGCAAGACCTCCTTATTTCTTGAAGAGTGATGGCAAAACATGGGAGCCTGTAGGGTTTTGTACACACCACCGTCAGTGACTGGAGCAAATGAGAAGGGCTGCTGTGATCACCACCACCTGAAGCCTCTTCCTGCTCTCTCTCATAGGTCTTTCTCCTGGCTGGTCGGAAGCGCAAGAAGAGCAAGACCTCTAATTACCTGGTCTCCATTGATCCCACTGACCTATCTAGAGATGGAGATAACTTCATTGGAAAGCTGAGGTTAGAGTTGTGATAGCTACATAGCTTAAAAGTTCAGAAAAGTCTGCCAGAATATCATCATCATCATCCTAGAATGCGAGACACAAGATAGCTGCCTGTTGGCTGGGAGAAATTCATGATTGTTTTCCATTTTTGGATCCAACAAGGGCAGGTATAGAGAAAATGAAGTCAATGAGTTATATAAAAGATAACCCCCATGTGTAGATACTACTGCACTGTCTGCACTGTGACAATGTAGGAATCTTGTTACAAGGTCTGCTTCACATCTTGTGCCTCTTCATCTTGATTCACAGTGCCACTGACTGAAGTTTCCATAAATCCTAGATAGGCGTTAATCCAGAAGCAACCACAGCATAATTCCTGACAATTGAAGTTCTAGGATAATGCAAGAGATTTCTAGCACCCTCACCAAAACTACAGTTCCCAGAATTCTTCAGGGCAAGCCATGACAAATATAAAACAGACACATGTTTGTAATGAAGATACTATACTAGGAAGTATTAGGTGACTTTCCAGATTTACTACAAAATGATTATTTTGATCACTACTTTAAGCCAGAGTGGCCTAGGTACATTATTTTGAGGGATAACAGGTAGAGTTGATAGAGCATTTATAAATGCTCCCTAAGACACACATTATTTTCCAAGCATGTAACCTCTTCAACAAAATGAAAAATAATATTATTTACAAAATATTTAGTCTGTTTCTATCCTATCTTCCCATCCCACAAAAAAGGGACACCCAAAGCAACTTACAAATACAATAAATACAGGAACTACAAATAAAAACAATATAAAATACAACATATGCACATACAAAATCAGCAATGCTATAAACGTTGATTAACCCAAGGTGGCATTACAACAAAAGCATAGCCTAAAACAGCAGTAAAAACAAATACTTTTAAAAAAATAAGCCACACCTTTAAAACCCACATCTTTATTTGGTAGAAATTGTGCCGATCCAGCTGCACCACCCAGCCTCCCAGTCACTCCACGGGCTCCCTTCCTGGGTTCTGTTCTGTGTGATTCTGGGTCTTGGGTGATGCAAAATCAATTGACTTGTGGAGGACCATGCCTCTGCAGTCAAAACATAATACGGGAAAATAACTTTCCTATTAAAATTGGGCCAGCCAATTGTGTGTTATGCCTATTATATCGCTGGCACATCTGTTAGGGTCTGTTGATGGACAGATTCACCAAACTGAATCCGGGCAATAGAAGTAATTTATTTTCCATTCCTACACACTAGTTGCTGAGGAAGTCAGAATATTTCTGGATGTTAATTATTACTATTATTATTATTTATTATTATTATTATTTATTGGATTTATATCCCGCCTTTCTGCCCGAAGGCACCCAAGGTGGCATTACAACAAAACAAAATAAAATACAGAGTTTAACACTTAAAAAAACAATTTAAAAACAATATTAAAACAATACAATTTAAAAAATTTAAAAAAATTTAATCATTCTCTCAATGAGATATTTTAAGCTATTTTATTTATGTAAATGTTTGGACTAGCATCTTGAAGCATAGCTTTTCCTTATTTTTAAAAATCTTAAACATGTGGAGTGTATTTTTGACTCTACCCTCTTCCCTTTGCCCATCTTCCCCATTCCCCCTTGAAAAACAGCCTTGGTCTTGTTGCAGTCCCCAGAACTGTAAGTATAGGGAAAGACAGAAGGGCATGCTTGGCTGGCTGCCATTATTCTGACAGGAATTGTGCATTTGCTGCATCCCCAGTGACTATTGTCTTGCCTATTAGTTCCCTTCCCTGGTTCCCACTGGGGTAGGTTGTGTTGGGTGACCACAATCAACTGGCTGGCACCACCAATCAATTTATGAGGAACCTCCATGCTTGAAAGTAGAGATGGGCCATATTTTTTGAAAGTGATTCCCTCTGTCTTGATTCAAGAACAGAACTGTTATGGGGGTGGAACTTACCTGTGAAAGTTGGAGTGGTGATCACATGATACGCCTAAATTGGGAAGTTTTCTGTCCTCAGGACAAGTCCCTCAGGGGAAACATCTGCCCCTTTTGGCAGGCAAGTGCAGCTAAGCACAGGAAGTCTGCCAAAGGATGATTAGCAGCCCTGGAGGAGAGACTACTATGAAACTAAGAAACTCCTGGATTGTGATTACAGTGTTGTTGTAAGTCCCATGTGCTTTGACACTCAACGGATGTGACCAGGGTTCACCCTAACAATTGGTGCCATTGCACAGAGCCCTCCTCCTGGACTCTATGCCCAGTAGCACAGCAATGTCTTCCCCTGTATTTGGCAAAGACGTAATGGGCAGTGCAATTCTACAGTTCGCGCAGCGTCAGCACAACGGATTTGCACTGACACTGAGCGCTTAGCACCGATCGGCTGCCCGGCGTCAGCGCTAAGGCCACAGAACCAGCGCTGCTGGCAGCGCCAGCCCTGTAGCACCCTCACAGTGCCTCCCTTGCATTGGCCGAAGCCAGCCGGCGTAAGGGAGGCACCATGACAGCGCACTTCAGGGATTGGCGGGAGGAGGGCGGAATGTGGGCAGGACAAGGGGGGGAAATGGGCGGGCCACAGATTCGGCCATAAGGCCAAACCCTAGGCCTGTTGGAGAGGCCGCACGGCTCCAATTTGGGCCACGCGGTCTCCTCAGATCTGTGCCCGCTCTTTAGCAGGCGCAGATCCGAGTAGAGCATAGGGGAGGCTGAAGCAAACAAAACTGTTATCTCACAATTCTCCTCTCTGGTTCAAGACAAGGCCTTTCGGGTTAGTGTTGAGATCTGGCTTTCTCCTATGGTTGCCAACTCTCACTGAAAGTGTTCCTGGGAATTTTTTTTCCCACAATATGGTGTAATGTTGGAGAATCCTGGAGGTTCTGTTGAAATCTCCAGGATTATTTTTATTAGGAGATTGTGATTGATTTCTGGAGATTCCAGAATAATTCTGGTGGGTTGACAATCCTAGTTTCTGCGGTTGTCAAAAATAGCAGGCTTTGTTGCATACTACAATCCAATGACTTGAAACTGCAGAAATTAACTAAGCGATTTCCAGTCATATCTCAATAGACTTTAACCCAGGTGTCTCCTAGGTCCTCCTGTCCTAGCAAGGAAGGAATTGTGCCTTTTTTTCCTGATAAGCTGACCCATACCTGACTTTTTAGTCCCTAGTGTACAAGTCTGAAAATTCTAAGGTTTCCAGTCCAAAGAAGTGTGGGGATTATATGTGCATCTCTCCCTAAAACCCATACTCCCATTCCAATTTCTGGGTTTTCTTTCAGATCCAATTTGATGGGCACTCGGTTTTCGGTGTTTGATAATGGAGTAAATCCTGACAGAGGAAATGGTGATTGGTCAAATGTGCGTCAAGAGCTTGCAGCTGTTGTTTATGTAAGTAGATCATCTAGGAGCTTCTCTTCCCCCCAATCCCCAAGCTGTGGTCTGGGCAGCAACCCACAGTGGCTAGAACATGTTGGGCTTTTGTGCTTGTAACTACCCCGAGGGAACTCTGAGAACTTTCTGTCCATTGCAAATACTAGCCTAGAGTGGTCCAGAACCATAAGACTTCTCCACATAGTCACAAGGTCATATGAAGCTGCCTTAGACCATTGATCTCTCTAGGTCAGTCCTATCTGCTTTGATTGATAGCAGCTCCCCATCAGTATTCCAGACAGGGCTTTTTCCCAGCCCTTCCTGGAGGGGCAAGAGACCAAATCCATGAAATTCTAAATGCAGACCTGTGCTCTACCTAGTGCTGGTGACAGTGTCCTGAGCCACTGCCCAAAATGGGCCAGAGGAAGAAGATGTGATCAGAAGTGGGCTTCTGGCAGGGTACTGGGCAGGGTGAGGTGGGGCAATGCAGTCTGCATTACTGCAGTCAAGTTTCTCAGGCTGAAGGGTTGGCTTGGAGGCAAAGATCTTAAAGAGCTGGATGCAACCTTGTTCCAAAGTGGGGTCAACTGATCCCATTCAGAGTCTAAGGGCCAACTCACAGTGATCAGCCCAACATGGCTGGAGGGTGCCCTTGGACCATGGACTCTAATCTTCTTGGCTTGATGAAGACACAGGAGGTCAGGTGCCTGAGAATGGCTGTTAGAAATCCTAGTTTAATTTGACCCCACTCCTTCTGGCACCTGACACATAGTTACAAATACACACATATCTTATGTTATTAGTAATCAGGGCTGGTCAGAGGCATCCTGATGCACCCCAATGCTGCCCCCTTTACCTGATGATGTACAGCCCCTGCTCCTCTCACTTTTCAGTGTCCTAGCTCAGCTGTTCTTCCCCTCTACATTTTTTCTTCCTCTCTGTCCCCATCTTCCATTTCCAATCTAAAGAGGAGGAGGAGGAGCAGTTAAAGAAAGTGGGGCTCCACCACCACCACTAATCTGCTGCCTGGGGTGACCGTTTCACTTGGCTACATAGATGGGCTGGACTTGTTCTTTTGGGGATGGAGATACACCAATTCCTCTGGGGATGTATGATGATTCTTCTGGGGTTTCTATTTCAGGAAACAAACGTCCTGGGGTTTAAGGGGCCGCGAAAAATGACAGTGGTCATCCCTGGAATGAATTCAGACAATGAAAGGGTACCAATCCGACCCCGAAATGTAAGTCACTGACCATGCTTTTTTCCCCCAAGACACAGGTCCATTTTGAATAATCTCGGCATGCATGATGCTCTGTGTTGATATTCAGGATGACAGTTAACTCCTTCCCCACCGACCTGAATAAAAGACAGTGAAAGCCCATATCCTGCCTGTTCTATACTCCCTCCTTGGCTCCACATATGTCCCTCTGCAACACCTTCGAGATGGAGCTCCCTGCCTGGAATGATGAGCCCCCCATGATCACACTTATATACAGTACATACACATGGGACAGTAGACCCATATAAACCTGGGTTCCTTCCACATTTCTCAATAAACATTCACAGGCCCACCCATTCCTCTTGCTTCCTGAACATACAAGTAAACACATGCTTAATGCCTTGGTGTCTCAACCTTAGCTCTTCTACAGTATGGCCTTTAGCTACGCAAGAACCCTTCCTTTCCCCTTCCCCCAATTAAATGCCAATACGAGATGTTGTCCAGGCTATATTATATATGGGGAATCAGGTCGCAAAAGACTAGGGAACTTACCATTTGTTACATATGAATTCCATTGCAGGGCGCTAGTGTGGGTAGCATCTTTATTCTCCTTTTGTATTTTTACTTTCCAATCTGGCAGGCTAGCTTTTATGAGGCACAGCATTCTATAGGGATGTGCATTTGCAGAGAAATATTTAGGACTCCTGGAGACCCCAGAGAGTTGCTTCCTCCTTCAATTGCCTTGCGATCATTCATTTCTTCCTTGTTCTCAGGATAACGATGGGCTGCTCATGAGGTGGCAGAATAGGATCATGGACAACTTAATTGAACTGCACAACAAAGCCCCTGTGTGGAATGTTGAGACTCAGTCCTATGTGCTGAACTTCCATGGCAGAGTTACTCATGCCTCTGTCAAGAATTTCCAGATTGTGCACAGCAGTGACCGTAAGTTCCTTGGGACAGTTGGCCCAGAATGTCTCCTGGGAAGCCTCCACGTGCCACTGATGGGGGGGGGTGCCAAACTGCTGCCTCCTGCATTTTTGCTGCCCATGGCAAAGCACTGAGGCACAGGGGTGGGGCAAGGGCATCCCTGCACAAACAGAGCATCACAGAGGATTTTGTGTGGAACTCTCCATATATATAGACAGCTGAGCAGCACAAGAGCTTGCATATGCCTGCTGCTCCTGGCACAGTGGGAGCTCCTTGAATGGTGCTGCTCCTGTGGGTAGCCTAGTCTGCGTGTATGGTTGAGCTGAGTCTGAAGATGTGGAGGCCAAGGTCCTATTACACCACATCGGAGTATGTTCAGATAAGAAATGTATCTTCAGTCTACCAGGCTAGTCTTACCATGAAGCAGATGTGTGACAGATTGTAGAGATGTTTTATCTTCTGTGCCTGCAATCTCCAGCTCAAGCAACATGAGCTTCTGTGAAGACCTGGAATGGAACCAGATAAAGGTCATTTATTTCCTTACTTCATGTACAAACATGCCCACATTGTCACCCATACGGTCTCGTGTCTGTCTACACAGCTGAGAGGGACAATGGCAACAACATAATGGGCAATGCAGTCTGCATGACTGGCTTCTCACTTGTGGCCCAGGGTTGTTCCAACTTAAGTTTGCTCACATTCACACAGTTGTGGACCTACCATTGGGTGGGGGGAAGGCTGAGAAGAGGCAGCACACATACTCTCCCTTGGCCCCTTATGGCTCCAAAATACAGCCTGCTGTGCCAGGAGGGCATGTCAATGGGCATGGAGCAGGTGGAGATCTGATGCTAGGGTTGCAAAGTGTCGACCCGGCCCCTGGGTGCAGCGTGGACTGGGCGCGCCACTTCATTCACATGAACAATCACAATGGACCTGTCATCCATTCAACGTGAATCTCACTGTAGGGTTCGTAGGACTGTCCTTTCTGGGAAACTTTGCACATGCAAAGCCTAATCATTTCAAAGACCTAAGCTATGAGATTTAATGCATCCTGAAGAGAAATGGGGCAGGAAGAACAGCCATAAGGGAAGGTTATTTTATTTATGAACATGTCTGGCCCAGAACATCTTCTTGCATGGTTTTCCATTAGAAACATTCATTTTTTAACATCTCCACATATGTAATGTGTGTATTTTACTCCCAGTGTTCCTCCCTCTGGCTACGCCCCCTGTTGAAATCCCTGTTGAAAAGAGCCTTTTTTTTTGTTGCGATCCCAAGAACTTAGAAGACACAGGGGCACATTTTGTCAGCTGCCATTCAGCTGAAGTGAAATGTAGGGTTGCCAAGACATCCTTTGATTGTCTTGTCACCAGTTGGCCCCTTCCTGGTCCCAACCAGAGTAGGTCATCCTGGTGACCAGCAATCAAATGGCTGGCACCACTACTCCGTTTCTTGGGAATCAAATTTTTGAAAAGGGTTTCCCTCATGTGGGAACCTTCTCTTGGTTAAAGAAAAAACAGAACCACATAAAGCGGGGGGGAAAAGTCTTTGTGAAAGTTGGAGCGGTGAATCATGTGATATGCCTGAAACTTCCTGAACCAGGAAGATTTCTGCCTTTAGAAGCGTAAGCCCTCAGGGGGAAAACTCCCGCCCATTTCAGTGGGCAAGTGCTGCTGGGATTCAGGCAGACACAGAAAGTAGGCCCGAGGATGAGTGACAGCACTGGAGGAGGGTCTAGAACAGCTTTGCCATGAAGAAACCCCCAGATTGGGGTGGACATGTGGTTGCAAGTCCCACGCAGGTTGACACAGCTGTGACTCACAGATGCATTTTGCCTGCTTGTTCTGGGCCTTAGTCATACTGCTTGGTCAACCTTGAACTTCTCTTCCAGTTGTGTGGCAGGGATCCACTAGAGGGAGCATGATAATAGGCAGAGATTCTAATCTAGGTTCTTTACTAGGCAACTTGGATCCCAAAAAAGGCCCGGAGCTAGTCTTTCATTTTTTATTATTTTTGGAGAATCACTTCTAAGTATGTGCAACAATTTTGAAAGGAAACGTATGATGCATTCTTAAATTTCAAAGAATGCCTGCGGTATTCTTGATTACTCAAAGTAATAATTCTTTTTTGGATCAAAGTATTCCAGAATGATCCATTCAGATGGGGACAAATCAATTAATATCCTTTGACTGCTCTGAATTTCCCAGGAAACAATAACAAATACAAGCTGCACAAGACTGTCCCGATTCAGTTTAGAGGCACACACTTTGGGTTGGAGTTCTTTATACAATGCTCAGAGCAGTGGTTCCCAAACTGGGTTGGGATACACCAGTGGGTCGCGAGCCGATTTCAGGTGGGTTGCGAAGCACCTCGAGCAGCCATATTGAAAATATGGAAAGATGGGTGCTGGAAAGGTAGAAGACTGTGTGGTTTTTTTCCTTGTGTCAAGGTTGTAAATGGGCTTTTTTTCTTTCTGATTCACTTTGCTATTGGAAAATGGCTGAAAAATAACCCAACTGATTGTTGCATTCTCAGGACAGCAGCAGGTTCTGGCATCACAATGGCAACACTTCTGGCCATGACATCACTTTAAAGGCGCAATCCTAAACTGAGTTAGGCCGGCTTAAACTAAGCCAGCAAAATTTGGCCAGCACAAGGGACACTGTAAAGTATGTTTGGACCACTCTTGGAGTCAGAGAGGCCAGCACACAGACGTGCGCCTTCCTCCCTGACTCCGAGAGTATCCAAACATGCTTTATGGTGGCCCTTGTGCTGGCCAAACTTTGTTGGCTTAGTTTATGCTGCCCTAACTCCAGTTTAGGATTGCACTCCCCATGGGTTCCAGACAGATTGTCATTCTCAAAAGTAGGTCCTAGTTCTAAAATGTTTGAGAACCACTAGCTTAGAGGGGGTTTAGGATAGGATTCGTTTTCTGAAATTTGCAGTGCCTGACAACAAATCCAAGGAATTCCAGAATGTTTCAGCCACATTCTCCATTGCTAACTGGGTTACTCACACAGCTCAGGAACTTTCTTCCTGGAACCAGGCAGGAACACCCTTCAGAGATAACAACTCTGCTGTTTACATTGTCCCTAACCCTAGCCTAGACTGATAAACAGATGAGCAAAAAGCCCCTTATCCTGCCAAAAGGCACTGCCTTTCTGCCAGCTCCCAACAACTTCTAATCCATTCCTTGAACGTGCAAATCAGAAGCTGAAGTTCACTTGGGGATTGTTGCATCAGGAAAAGTGATCATATAATCGGATGTTCTTTTTAACCACCAAAAGTAAAGTTAAATACACAACCCACTCCCACACGTAGCAATCTGGACCACATTTATCACAGAACCAAGGTTACATCTTTGATAAGCTCAAAAGCACCTATCATGCAACCAGCATGCTGATGATCTGTACATTTGACTGTTTGCATAAGTGGAATCTGCATCCATTAGAAATCTGATGGTGCGGAGCTGCAGGACATCAATGCCAATAGCAGCCTTCCTCTGGGGGAAATGACTGCATGAGGGGATGATTGTCAACAGAAAAATGGTGTAGGGGGGAGGTGGCTAACCCCCCTCTGCCCACATTATGGTCCTGATCCAGATCTCCCCTTTCTACAGCTGGTACAGTATTTTGAAAAAAGAAACACAAAAAGACAATGTGTTTAGCATAATGCGTACTTGAACCCTCTGTGCTGGTTGATCACATGCTGCTTGATACCTGAAGCTGCAATTCCAGTCCAAAAAGAGGACAAATACAGCAACGTTGGAATTGCCTTCCCCCCGGAGAATGCTGGGGCTGTGGGTGCTCTGTGGAATCCATATTAGAGCAGCCGACAGAAGAAGTAAAGCAGTTCTGCAGAGTGTGTGACTTCTCTGCTTGTCACCTGTCCAGCCCAATCAGGGGATGTTACTGTCTGGGGTGTAGGATTACAGGACAGAAAGAACCTGCTCAGGGCCCCAGTTATTTTTACAGATTTCTTGTTGCCCTCACTGGTAACAAAGGGAGTCGCAGCCAAACCTCTAGAATGCCGCAAATGTGTTTGGAATTCTGGTGAGGGGGCAGGTGGGGGGGCAAGCAGGGCAGATGGGACCCTTTGCTCTGTCACCCAGCTGGAAAAAGACACGTTCTTACTTGGTCGCTCTGTTGGAGAAACAGCAATTTGTTGCTCAGCAGGTGGCTGGTCAACTCCTGAACTCTGCTGTGCTCTTCTTTATCCCATCAGGCTCTCTTCTCCTTAGCATTTGAATGGGAGAGTCTTGAATAAAATGTTTTGTTCCACTGCATTTTAGCTGCCCTGCCTTGGCACTGGAAGAAGAGATACAAGCCATCGAGTACAAATCTGTTCTCATTGGACATGCTTCTCTGGAAGGTCATATCTGATGACACTAGCGAGCCATTTAGGTTCAACACAAATGAATCTCCAAAACTAAGGGCACAATCCTAACCTGGAGTTAGGCCAGCACGGTTTGGCCAGCAAAGCTTGGCTGGCACAAGGGACACTGTAACGTGTGTTTGGACCACTCTCGGAGTCGGGGAGGATGGCACACGTCTGTGTGTTGGCTTCTATGACTCCAAGATTAACCATACTTTATGGTGTCCCTTGTGCCTGCCAAACTTTGCTGGTCTAACTGTGCCGGCCTAACTCCAGGTTAGAACTGCGCCCTAACCCAGATGTGTTATGAAGATAATGTTTTTTTCTTCAAAAAACTGATCTTCCTGTGTAAGCCAGAAGAGCAGCAGGGATGGTGAGGATGCTAAAGGAGAGTGAGGTTGATTTCTTTCAATAACTCTGTGAATTGCTACTTCTGCTGCATCCCCCATGATAGCTGGGTGCTGGCTTGAGGCAGCATATAGTTCCATTTCACAAGACTTTTCTGCATGATTGGAAGTACCCTTTGGTGCAGCTGGTTGCCACATCGGCTATCCAATCCCAGCATTTGACTCAGGCTGGTTCACTACCAGTCTGTGTCGCAGATGGAGATAATGGCATGATATTCCTATCACCTTAGAGGCATCCTATGCTACATCTCTCCTGCTTGGAAGGAGGAGTGCTGCTTCCTTCCACAATGATTCTTTGTGGCAATGCATTAAATCCAGAGCAAGGCAAAGTTCTTGTGCAGAGGCACTCTTTGGCACTGCCACCAAGTGCTTGTCCTCCAACCATCTCTGCCAAATGTTGCCCTGATTGGACAATTTAGGATTGAGGCAAGGCCTGTTCTTGGTGCTTCTTCTGAACTTACAGCATTTTCTCTTCTTGCTTTCAGCTGACTACATAGTCTTGCAGTTTGGCCGTGTTGCTGATGATGCTTTTACTTTGGACTATAACTACCCGCTTTGTGCTGTGCAGGCCTTTGCCATTGCCCTCTCCAGCTTTGATGGAAAACTGGCCTGTGAATAACAACCCTGGGATCCCTTCAAACAGAGCCTGAGCTGGTGAAGCAAATGTCCTTCTATCTGGACTGGCTACTATAGGTCAGGATTTGCTTGATTAGATCAAGCAACCAAGCTGCTGTAAGCAGAAACAACCATTCAACTGGCATTACCAAGTGCTGTCAATACGCAGTTGGAGAAAACCTTATAGAACAGTGATTCCCAAACTGTGAGTCGGGACCCACCAGTGGGTCAGAAGCCAATTTCAGGTGGGTCGTGAAGCACCTAGAGCAGCCATGTTGAAAAGATGAGAAGATGGGATGCTAGAAAGCAGGAGGGCTGTGTGGTTGTTTTTCTTGTGTCAAGGCTATAAATAGGCCTTTTTTCCTTTCTGATTCACTTTGTATTGGAAAATGACTGAGAAATAACCCAATTTACTGCGGCATTCTCAGTAAGGCAGCAGGCTCTGGTGTAAATAACAGCACTTCCAGCCATGACATCATTTCCAGTGGGTCCCAGACAGATTGTCACTCTGAAAAGTGGGTCCTGGTGCTATAAAGTTTGAGAACCACTGTTATAGAAGCCATGACCGTTCCCGGAGTGAGGTTTAGCTGGTAACGTCAGATGCATGCACATGTCCCTGGCATTTGCCTTGTGAAAACCCAGCAGACAGCTGCTTTAAGCTGCAGTGTGTGGAGGCTCTAGGAAACTATAGCATGTTTGTATTCTCTGTTAATTTATTCACTCCTGAGGGATTTAGAACCAGCTAATCATGGGCACTCAAATAGTCACTTCCTGTATATACATACTTAACCACCCAGATTAGCTGTTGTTTGAGTATTTGAATCCCAGGAACATTTGATTTTTTTCAATTCTTCTGTGTGTGTGTGGGGGGGGTGTATTTGGCTATCTACTGTTTAAAAGGAAAGAGGAAAGATTTTTTTCTGTACTGATAATGACCAATAAAAGAGCAACTGGTGGGACAAGCTCCAGTTTGTTGTCCTTTTAAAATCATGGCCTGTCCAACTACTAATCTAACTGGATTTGCAGCCCTGGGGTCTGAATACCTTACTTTGAATATTAACAACTGGTGCAGCAGGTACTACAGTGTAAAGAATCCTATATTCACACACACAACCAACGGGAGACAACTTATTAGGTTCCTGGGTGGCTAGAGAGATTTAGATTCAGAGAATATTTCAGAATGCCATTATTGGGCTTTCATCTATGAAGAAGACTGAATTGGCTAATCCGGAGTCGAACTTCTACATATGCACCCTGCATGTGAAAGACTTGTCTGGGGTTTGTTTGATTAGTGATTTCAGCTGAAATCCATATGTTAATATATTTTCCCCATACAATAATTTCCAGAGTGTTCCCATCCGCTTTGCTTTTAATTCAGTCTCCTGCATTCTTTTGAGCTCAGTATTTTGCGACTGTTTGTGCCAGAGTAGGACCAAGCCTGTTCTGCTAATGATGATTGATTATCATGATAATGATACGGCATCAGTGTACCGGGTACATGATGGAATAGCATAAGCAAAGACCAGTCCCTGCCCTCAGGAGCTCACAATCTAAATTCAGATGGGAGGGGCGAGAGTAACAAGGTGATGAATGCTAGAAACTGCTGTTCCATGCGCTTAGGCTTTATTTCAGTTGGGATGAAGACAAACATACCAGAAGGATACCAGAATGTCTCTCACTGGAGGAGCTACTCTGGCACAGTCATTAAGGGAGCAAACGAAGAGCATCCCAGCACCCAGAATTCAAATCCTTTTATGCCACTCAGGGCGCAATCCTAACCTGGAGTTAGGCCAGCAAAGTTTGGCTGGCACAAGGGAAAGCACGTTTGGGCCACTCTCAGAGTCAGGGAGGATGGTGCATGTCTGTGTGCTGGCCAATTTGACCAAGAGAGGTCCAAACATACTTTATGGTGTCCCTTCTGCCAGCCAAACTTTGCTGGCCTAACTGTGCCGGCCTAACTCCAGGTTAGCATTGCGCCCTCACATGAACACATACTGCTGAGAAATTACCTCTTGGCTGCAGCAGATAAAGGGAAGGAAGAGAATGTTCCTGGTGGAAAAGCAACACACCAGCATCTCCAAACCAAGAAGTTGATTCACCTGGAAGGAACCTTTTTGTCAGGAAGAGATTGAGACAAGCCAGAACAGGCAGGTAAGGGTGCTGATATCCTATTAGGCTGAGAGAGGCACAAGTCCAGGCAGGGGGCTTGCTATAACCAGCATCACACACTTACCCTTTGTATGACTGACCAGAAACATGCATGGTAGAGACAGGAGAGGAGGTGGCTGCAATGCTCACTAACCCCTCAGCCACAGCCAGAGACATGCAAAGAGCACCTCATGGAACAGGCAGCATTCCGCAGCACCACAAGCAGGCACACCTGGCTAGGAGACCATAGCACAGGAAACACTCGGGGTGGGCATCATACCGGCCAATCATTGGGCTTGCATGTAACACAGGATCGCTATTGCAACAGCCCATCCATCTAGCCTCACGTCTCATTAGAGGTGGCCAAGTTTGCAGATGACACAAAACTTTTCCGGGTGGTGAAAACCAGAGAGGATTGTGAAGAGCTCCAGAAGGATCTCTCCAAGTTGGGGGAATGGGCAGCCAAATGGCAGATGCGTTTCAACGTAAACAAATGTAAAGTGATGCACATTGGGGCCAAAAACCAAAACTTCACCTATAGGCTAATGGGTTCTGAGCTGTCTGTGACAGCTCAGGAGAGAGATCTTGGGGTGCTGGTGGACAATTCCATGAAGGTATCGACCCAGTGTGCGGCAGCAATTAAGAAAGCCAATTCCATGCTCGGGGTAATTAAAAAAGGGGTTGAGAATAAAACAGCCAATATTATCATGCCATTGTACAAAGCCTGGAATATTGTGTCCAGTTCTGGTCGCCGCATCTCAAAAAGAACATAGTGGAGTTGGAAAAGGTGCAGAAGAGAGCGACAAAAATGATTACGGGGCTGGGGCACCTCCCTTATGAAGAAAGACTGAAGTAGAAAAAAGGCGCCTGAGGGGGGACATGATTGAGACATACAAAATTATGCATGGAAGGGATAGAGTTGATAGAGGGATGTTCTTTTCCCTCTCTCACAACACCAGAACCAGGGGGCATCCGCTAAAACTGAGGGTTGGGAGAGTTAAAACAGATAAAAGGAAGTACTTTTTTACCCAGCGGGTAGTTAATCTGTGGAACTCCTTGCCACAGGAGGTGGTGATGGCATCTGGTCTTGATGTCTTTAAGAGAGGATTAGACCGATTTCTGGAGGAAAGATCCATTGTGGGCTATAGGCAATGATGGATTGTGCAACCTCCTTACAAAGGTGGTGGGCTACAGGTACCGGGTGTAAGGGAGTGGCAACAGGATGCAAGCATCTTGTTGTCTCCTGCCTCCCTGGGGCACCTGGGGTGGGCCGCTGTGAGATTCAGGAAGCTGGACTAGATGGGCCCTTGGCCTGATCCAGCATGGCTCTTCTTATGTTCTTATGTTCTTATTAATGGCACTGGCTGCACAATAGGCTGCACCCCTAAGTGTATGCCTCAAATATCAGAAGCAGTGAACAGCTGAATTGGAGGTGAGATCACAACTCCTGAGATGACATCATCCTTCTGTTTCCTGATGGGAACTGCACCAAAACCCCTTGAGCTATGATTGTTCTTCCCCATATGCTGCACTGTTGAAGCACTAAAGGGTTCAATATTAGTGTTTGGTTAGCCACGGCAATGGTCGGAATACTTAGCATTTACCAAGAGAGAGCAGACACGCAATGCTATTCTTTTGTAAGTTGTCATAGTTTGGAGTATGTATTTTTTTAATTTTTTTTTATAAAATATAAAGCTGAACATTGCGCGGGAAAAATGGAGTAAAAACACCTTGAATGAATAAATATTAGTTGCGAAAGGAAGGGATGGTTAGGCAATGGAACTCCTTGCCACAGGATGTGGTCTGTATGCCTTTTAAAAGGGATTGGACAGATTTCTCAAAAAAAAAAGTCCATCACAGGTTACAAGCCATGACAGGTGTGTGCAACATCCTTGTTTTAGAAGTTAGGCTACCTCAGAATGCCAGGTGTATTCTGGCATTCAAGATGAAGGTATCTTGTTGTCTTGTGTGCTTCCTGAGGCATATGGGGGGGCCAATGTGAGATACAGGAAGCAGATTAGATGGGCCTTTGGCCTGATTTCTTAATGATCTTCATCATTAAGAAGAGCCTGAGCGGGGCTCTTCTTAATGATGGCATGGAGGTGTGGCAATACTGAAGGGGGGATAACGATGTGAGACAAGTATACTGCATCAATATGTTCTGGCATGGCCTTACTATACTTACCTGTTTGCTATGTATTGTCCTTGCTCCCCCTTGGGAGTTTGTGTGTGGCGTCCTCTTTGGGCAGAGTCCCTGCATGAAGAATTCTGAGAAGACAAGTGTTAACAACGTATCTTGCAAAGTATCTTGACAGACCTGTTTGGAGGACAGTGGGCTCTTTGTGCAACACACCCTTTTCCAATAGTTCCCATCATCAAAGTCCCCATGAGTGTTCTCGAAGTGAACATGACCTGAGGCCAGAGAGATAGAACCCCATGCTGCATGCTCTGTCATCTGAAGTCTCATCTCCCTGGCAGGGGCTGAAGTATTGTGACTGAAGTGCTACAACTGGCTGTGGAGTGTAGCCTGTATTGCAGTGGAAAAGTGGGCAAGGTGAGAGCGTTGGTGAGGATAGAATTTTCTGGTGTTTTTTCACTTTCCATTGGTTTCTATCTTGTTGTTTGTACATTAGCTCTCACATTAGCATAGCTTTGTGGCAGTGTTTGGCTGCATCTGCTGGCAAGTTTCGAGCTGCACTGATGGGGCTTCATTGCCACCACTGCGGCTGACAGCACACTGGTATCTGAGGGCACACATTGTATGCTATAGGGCTTGGAATGGCAATTCTGAAGTATACGTTTGGGTTGACCACCCATGCTGAAATACTGTATGTCTATCCAGCGATTTCATCAGAAGTGACTGAAACTAAACTTCATGCCTGACAATCTCATATCGTCTGTTCCTTGGGTACATTCAGTCAGTTTCTTTAGTTTTATGTTACCATTGCCCACACAGCACTATGAAGTTATGGCAGACTAGAAATTTAAAGAAATACAATGTTAACACACAAGTGGAAGGAGATAAACACTGCACACATGGGTGTCTATGGACGACTGTCGATGCCCCCCCCCCATCCCTAACTGTCCTTTTGTTGCACATAGTCCTAGTGTGGCTGGTATGGTACATCCGTTTTACAGGCTTAGGCTGCAGGAAAAGGCCATCAAGAGAAGAATACAACAAAGGGAAGACCAAAGTGTTGCAGGAAGTGCTTGCTGGCAATGACTCAGAAGGTGTGGTGCTGGTTGTGAATCAGCACATCACACCTGGCAAGAGTATCGATGAGGGGCAGGATGGCACTTTTTCAGAAGGTACTTGTCCTCATGGGTGTTCTTGTGGTACTTTTATGTAGGAATTTGTGTGCTTACATTGGATTAGAACATTGGAGAGATCTAAGGAGCCATAAGTCGTCTTCTAGGTTCAGTTGGACAGAGTGAACACCTTCACATCCTGTCCTAGTGTCTTTCTGTGGAATTACTGTGGGATGCTGGGTGTTTCAAGCTAGGATGAATCATGCATGTAGGTGTGGAAGGAAGTCTGAGTGGTGTTTTGTACATATGAGCTGTAATTAATTGTTATTGTTTTTCTTATTAATTGTCAAAGGGTTGGAGAAAACACCTAGCAGGCAGAGTCCTGAGGGTTTCTAGCTTCTTTTTATCTTTCTTTCTGGAACCATCTGTAGCTGCTTCATTACAGGCATGCCCTGATACCCACAGGAGGTAGGTTGCTGGCTCCCCCATGGATACCTGAAACCATTGGTAAGAAGGAACCAATTGGGTTCTCCCCTGCCCTCCCCCCAGCAAGAAGGTTTTTTTAGTGATCCAATGTAAGAATAAAGGAAGGTAAGGGGACCCCGATCCGTGGATAATTGAAACCTGTGGATACGGGATCTGTAGATACAGAGGCCCACCTGCATCTGTAACGTTTCCAAGATTGAGCATTTTTACTGTGGAAAATCAAAGCCAATCTTTGATTCATGTATTAAGAAAAAGTCCAGAACCGCCACAACATGACTGTGCTGTGTTGATTGATGTTGTCTTCACAATGTATTTGTCAATATGCTCTTAAAATAAGCTGGTGCTTTTTTTTTTTCCAATTTCACTTTGAACACATTTAAGGGTGAACTTTTGGACCATACTAAATTTTCCCACAATTAAAATCTCTATCTCATAATCTGAAATGCTGCCCCTGGGGTTATCGCACTAGATCTTTTTGGATTCAAAGAATGATGGATAGTCACCGTTGGCCTCTGCTTGAAGGTTGGTTCACAAGGAAATACGATTCTGCTAGTGGCCAAGTCAATCAGTTGTCATATTAAGAGCAAAACGATCAGCACACTCTTATTTCTGAGCGTGATGCTTCATGGAAATGCCTGGAAGAAATTCTAGAGAGCAAAAGAGCTTCCGTTAACAGCCCATTTATCACATCTTATAAAAACACCTGGCATCCATGAAGATTTCCTCCGATCCAGGGGCAGACCTAAAGAATGTGCCACTGGGGTCACATCCTGCAGGCTGTCGCTCACCCACCCAGAAGTGATTGCAGTGATGTCATCACGTCACCACAGTTGCTTCTCCCCTCTGGGCTCCACCCATTTTAAATGTTTTTTTTAAAAAATATATACTGTATATTGAAGGGGTAGGTGAGCAGGTAAGTGAGCAACTGCAGCTCTGCTCACCTTCCTGCCCACCTCCACGAGCAAAGCTGGTGCCCACACTTTGCTCACACTTCAGGGGGTGGGTGAGTGGGCAGATCAGCTGCTAGCCGGCTGGCTGGCTGGCTAGCTGGCAAGGCTTCAGTCACCCACCCCGCTTTGCCGGCTTAGCTCACATTTAAAAATGGGGCCAGCAAATGAATGGGGGGCGGCTGCAGAGGATGCTCAGCATGCCACCCATTCCACACTGCTGCCCTGGTCCATGTGACCCCTGCATCCCCCCGCCAGGTACTCCATTGCTCCTATCCTTCTCATATATGAGACAGATGAAAAGATCACAACTTTCTATGGTAATCTAAGGCCACAGAAGTCTTCAGTGTAAATCTGTACAAAGAAACAAAATAGGCAACAAGGATCAGAGTGTCTGTATCCTTGAATGACACAAACAGACCATGAGAAATGTGTATTTTCCTATATATCTCAAAATATATAGTGGGCTGCATTTATGAAGATTTACAAGACAAAAGAGGTAAGAACCCCTACTTTTGTCAAGAGAAGGAGACACTCAGAGCCAGCCTTTTTTCATTATTTCCCACCCTTTCCCCTTACCTTTCACCTGCACCCTGTGGTGGGGAGGGGCAGATTGGGAGGCTTGGGAGAACTCAAGGAAAATATTTTTCCCTTTCATCCCTATAGGCCTCCCACTCACAAACTGGGTCTGCTCAGTCCTGTGCAAGCTTCTTAGCTGGGGCAAGTCCAAGAAGAGAAAGGGGAGATGTCAACTGCTATCAGAGGGGGTAGCATCTGGCACAACCTGCCTGCTCCAGGTGCCACTCCCTCTTGTCTCCATCACACCCCCTCCCTTCCCCTTTCCAACCTCTCCACACCTGTTTCACCCTCCCCACCTATGTACTTTAGTTGGCAGCTTCTCTGTTTACCACAACTGTTTACCACAACCGTATGTTTCCTACCACTGTACAAGCTGTTTTGGCCTCTCCAGCAGCATTCCAGAAATGGACAACTCTGTGTGCTTTTGGAGGCCTTTGTAATGACCATAAAGCACTCCCTGCCACTGGAAGACTTAATTCCAGTGGTGGGGTGGGATTTATCCAACTTTCCAGTGCGAATTTCAGCCCCAAGGCAGTCCTTAAGGAGTCCTCTATGACTGCCCTCCACTACAGAATGCAGCATGCACCCAATTGGCATGGCTGCATCAGTACTGGAAAGTTGGACAGGATTGGGTCCATTATCGTACTGACATTGCTCAGGAGTATGTCCCATTGAATCCAGTCTTACCTCTTAAGCAGATGAGATTGGGCAGTTAGTTCTCCATAGTTTCTGGCTTTGCAGACAGACGTGCTGGTTTGTCCCATACTTTGTGCCAAGTGCCCTTCCTCTACTAATTGTCTGCTTCTTGCGACTTCCTACTTAGCAGGATTTAAAGCAAGATAAACCAGAGAGCACCTTGTGAGATAGCAAAGGAAATGCCCAGCAGCAGGCGTGGGATGTGATATCCAGTGCCATAATATGGGAAATTAGTGCCCATGCCCCACTCACCCCACCCCAGTTACATTTTTTGCATCAACAAAAAGAGAATGAACTATGGTGAGCATCATTGTAAAGAGCAAAAGAAGCCTAGGCCATGGTTTGACTCCTTTTGTCAACATTTCATGGGAAAGAGCTGAAGCTGCTAAAATACTAGCTGGTGGTAATCAGCTCACTTCCTGACATAATCAGGAGTGTAATTTCCTATCTGCTTTGTTTCTGCAGAAAGGTGTGAGGTAATAGCTGGGGTCAGGGAACCATCAGCTTGCCATCAGGAAGGTTCCATCCAGGTAGTGCTGCAATCAGGAAGATTTCGTATAGCTGAGACCCAGTGGCGGATCTAGGGGGGCAGGGGGGGCACGAGCCCTGGGTGCCGTCTTGGGGCTGTCTAGGAGGGCGCCAGTGGCCCCCGCAACATTGCGCAGGTAGACCTGGACTCCGGAGCCCAGATCTACCCATTAGAAACGGCCGCCGGTAGACCTGGGCTCCAGAGCCCAGGTCTACCTGCAGCTGTTTCTAATGGGTAGATCTGGGCTCTGTGTAGCCCAGGTCTGCCTGCGGCTGCTTCTGGTGGGTAGACCTGGGCTCCCGTGGGGGCGCACTTCTATTGGATGCCCCGGGCGCCATTTTGACTAGGTCTGCCCCTGCTGAGACTCATCACTTAAGTTGTTTATGTAACCTTTTCTGACCATTCTGTTACCTCCAAAGGTTCCATCACCCCATCAGGAGATGGCTGATCTTTATCCTGATTGAATAATTGATTGTGCCAGAGAGGTATAAAAATACCCAGTTTTGGGGGTACAGTTCCACACATACCATCAAGACCATCAGAGCATCAAGACACCATCAGACCATCTTCAAAAAAGATCACCAGACCATCAGAACCCTTCAGATCTCCAGACCTACAGATCACCTTCCCCAAGCCTGTCCAAGAAGCCCAGCATGGACCTTCTGCCTGCATTGGACTGAGAAGGAGGTGAACCAGCAAGGCTAGCCACCTTGCATGTACTAGGGCCTAGTCTAGTGTTAGGCAGCTAGTTTTCTTATTTCAATGTGTATCTTAGTTAAGTCTCTGTTATTTCTTTTAAGCCCTTCCTAGTTTTGTAACTGCTTATCTATCTATCTATCTATCTATCTAAAAAATGATGTATGTGTGTGTGTATGTATGTATGTGTGTGTATATATTCCACATCGGCTCCGCAACGCCTGGACCGATCGACACCAAACTTGCCACGCAGACACCTTGCGGCCTGGTAACAAATGCTGCAGGGGTCAGGCCCCCCTTGCGCCCCCGCAGGTGGGGGTACGGGGGGTTTCCCATGTGAAAGTGGTCACATAAGTGGGGAGTGGGCAGTGTCAGCTAAGGTATGACATGGTATGACAAAACAATGGATGACAAAACAATGCTTGCTGGCCAGGAGGAGTTAGCTGTCCTAGGGTGTATCTAAGTATACACCTAGCTGTCCTAAGGGTGCATCACACCATCCTGAAATAAAACTACAGCACCACCACAGAGCGGTGACGCTCCCTATGCCATTGGAGTCCAGGTTCGGGACCCCCTCGACATGGGGGGCGAGAAAGGGTGCAAAACAAAATGTCCGCCATGCCCCGCTGGAACGCCTGGAACGATTGGCTGAGCTGATTGGTAATTTGGTAATTTCGTGTGTAATACAATCTTGGGATAAATAACTACCCGGGCAACGCCGGGTACCAAAACGCTAGTCTATATATACCTTATATAAAAGAGAACGTGTGTTTGTACGTTTGTACGTACGTATGTTCCGCATAGGCTCCGCAACGCCTGGACCGATTGACACCAAACTTGGCATGCAGACACCTTGCGGCCTGGTGACAAACACTGTGGGGGTCAGACCCCCCTAGGACCCCCGGGGGTGGGGGTGCGGCGGGGTGAAACGTCAACATGATCACAAACGGCCAACATCGGTGTTGAATCCGTCGTTTCCAAGGTCGCTGAGACGAGTGGTGATGCCTCCGACACCATTTGACTCTGGGGTCGGGCCCCCTCGGCGTGGGGGGGGGTGAGAAGAGGTGCAAAACAAACCGTCCACCATGCCCTCCTGGAATGCCTGGAGCGATTGACACCAAACTTGGCAGGCGCATGCCTTGCAGCCTGGTGACGAATACTGTGGGGGTCAGACCCCCCTAGCGCCATCGGGGGTGGGGGTATGCAGGGGGGGCCCACGTGACAATGATAGAAAACGACCGAAATCAGCGTCAAATCCATAGTTTCCGGAGTCGCTGAGACGAGTGGCGACGTTCCTGAAGCTGTTGGAGTCCTGGTTCGGCCCCCCCTCGGCCTGGGGGGCGAGAAGGGGTGCGAAACAAAACCTCCGCCATGACCCGCTGGAACATCTGGACCGATTGGCATCAAACTCGGCATGCGCATGCCTGGCGGCCTGGCGACAAACACTGCGGGAGTCAGGCCCCCCTAGTGCCCCCAGGGATGGGGGTATATGGGGGGCCCCATGTGAAAACAGTCACCTGGAGCAATTTACACCAAACTCGGCACGCATATACTTTACGGTCTGGCGACAAACACTGCAGGGGTCACACACCCCTAGCGCCCCCGGGGGGTATGCAGGGGCCCCCAAAATCAGTGTTGGATCTGTAGTTTCCGGGGCCGCTGAGACGAGCGCGGATGCTCCTCAAGCTGTTAGAGTCCGGGTTTGCACCCCCTCGACCAGTGGTGTCATTCAAATGATTTAGGAACAGGAACTCACTTTTGATTGGCCCTTGTCGGGAACCCGGAATCAGCCACGGAGCCCATTAGGATCCGGAATGCCCGTTCTGCTCCGTTCCCCCTGAATGACATCACTGCCCTTGACGTAGGAGGCGAGAAGGGGTGCGAAACAGAATGTCTGTCATGCCCCGCTGGAACGCCTGGAGCATTTGGCACCACACTCAGCATGCGCATGCCTGGCGGACTCCCAACAAACACTGCGGGGGTCAGGGCCGCCTAGCACCCCCGAGGGTGGGGGTACGCGGGGGGGCCAAGTGAAAACGGTCACCTGGAGTGATTTACACCAAACTCAGCGCGCGTATGCTTTATGGTCTGGCGACAAACACTGCATGGGGCAGACCCCCCTAGCGCCCCGGGGGTGGGTTATGCAGGGGGGGGCACATGAAAATGGTTGAAAGCGCCTGAAATTGGTGTCAAATTCATAGTTTCCGGGGTCTCCGAGACGAATGGTGACACTCCTGATGCCGTTTGAGTCCACGTTCGGACTTGGGATAATTTGTTGCCCGGGCGACACCAGGTCAAAAAAGCCAGTTTATTAATAAATCATAGTTAATCTGTAAGCTTTGTTTGTGAGTATTTGGAACCAGACTAAATTCAGTTTTGCTGCTTTGGCACACTTACCAAAGTTAAGTTTATAACTTGGGCTAGATCCCTGTAGTTGGGGCTAGTTTAGCCTGTGGACCTTTTTAAGATTTAAGAGTCTATTCAGTGCTCTTAGAGGCTGTTACTCTTAGCTGTGGTCCCAGGCTGGTAGCAGAGGCTGTGTGCCTTGTTGCCTTGGCTTGTAAGCACTTAAGGACACACTCTGCTGAAAGTTCACAGCTCATATGGGCCCTGGGCTGGTTATAGGACAGCGATGGGATCTACAAATGAACAAGGGGAATGCTGGGTGGGACGTAGGCGGGACTTCCGCTTGAGTGGCAGCCCATCCGTAGTGTTCCGCGGCTGCCCTGGCCTCAGGGGGGCTCCTGCTCGCCGCAGGGGACAAGTGAAGGTCACGCCGGGTGCCTGGGTGACCAGCGGGGGGGTGCGCTAACCGGGGGCAGCCCCCCTGAGGCCAGGACAGCTGCAGAACGCTACGGACGGGCAGCCAATCACACGGAAGCCCCATGTAAGTCCCGCCCAGCGTTCCCCTTGTTCATTTGTAGATCCCATCGCTGTTATAGGGCATATGAGCCTGTGAATTACAATCATGCTGACTGTTTTATGGCTAATCAGTGCTTCTAAGTGCAGAAAGAAACCAATATATTAAATTTGTTTATTGAACTATAGAAAATATATTTTTCTAGAAAAGGAAACACTGAAATCCATCCATATGCTACTATTTCAACTTATGAAAATGTGACACAAAGCCCTAATTGGTGACAGATTCCAGTCACATGTATATGTGGAGTAACAATGTGTTACCCTTCATTAAGGTAAACAACATTGTGCAAACTGAAGTGACAGCAACATAGGAAAGCCATCTTGTGGGGAATAGCCTTGATGATAATGATGATTCAGAATAACTTGAAAGACAAAACACTTCAAAATTATCATTGCATCTTCTGTTACTGAGCAATAAAACCTCTCCTGACATCTGAAAAAGATTTGCTAACTTTACGGAAGTGCTTCTTCCTCTCTCCCTCCCCATCTTGTACAGAATCTGATTGTGTGGCAGTGGAAGAGAGAGGAGGATACCAGAGTTGTGTTTCTGGATCAGTGAGAAATTAATGACTCCCAGAGTTGTCATCAGAAGCCTGTTATTATGACACTTCCAGCCCACTCTTTCTCCAAAGCATGGACTACTGGTTATCTAACAGCTTCTGGATCCAACCCAAATAACCAAATATTTCTAGTATTGTTCATCACTGTTATCTCTGATCTGTAGTTTGTGCGTGTGTGCGTGTGTGTGTGTGTGTGTGCGCGCGCACACATGCAAAATACACTCACACACATGCACATATATACATACTATACATGAATGTTGTGAGAAGGGCAGCCGGCAAAAGAATGGAGTCCAACCTTGAAGACCTGTCCAGGCTGGACTTACAATCACCTGCTAAAGCTCGATGTTGAGGAGAGAACCACACTGTGAAGGCTACATCTGGGACTGAGGATTCGGTGAATCGCAGAATACTGTATATTTGTAAAAACCCCATTGAAAAATGGTGGTTTAGACTAGCCTGCCCATGTAAGCTGCCTTGGGCATTTGCTTTGGCATGGGAAAGGCGGAGTATAAATTATTCTAAATAAATAAATACATGCATAATCCAAATACAAGTTAGCTCACATCCTAAACAACCTTAAGGTGGTTTTTTTCCATGAGAAATTTCAGTCAGCTTTTTCCTTAAATCAATCTGTAATGAATGTGCAACCCACTTTGGCTGCAATACATTTGATTTCTCTATTCTTCATTCATCAACTTCATGTGTGGAACAAGGGGATTTATTCAGTGCTTTGTGCAAAAATGCTTTTAGACAGAAATTCTGTGCATACTTTTTTGGCACCAAGATTTCATTGACATCAATGGAACTTACTTCCAAGGATTGGGGTGCTGATGACCCACTAACAAGCAGAAGACAAGACCAATTAGCCAACAAAACCACACAATGCATAAACAAATAGCACCTGAAGGAATTGTTTCCTCCAGCACATCAGCAATCTTCTTGTTAATGTATTCATATCACCTACAAAAATTATGAAACAAACACAGAACACACAATCACAACTCCACAAATCCTAACCCTAAACCAGCACAGGAAACAACAAAACAATTTAAGATAGTGAAGGCATTTTTTGCTTTTCCAGTTAATGCCAACAGCTGCTCAACAAGCACATGAGTCAAAGAAATGTTTAAAATGTAGGTCTGTTTAAGACCAGGAAGAATCTTAGATAGAGATGGGACTGAGCTGTTTTCTGTGAAGGTAGTTTTGAATATACAGTAGCTCAGATTAAATTTAATTTTCTTTGAAACTCTTTTTAGGAAGTATAAACCTCTGGATTACCCAATAGACAGATTAAGCGTGCGTTTAGGGTATCAGCAATGCAGGGGCACAGAAGAGTTTTTTTTTTATGTATTTGATATTTGATTTTAAAAAGAAACATCAAAGTAGTCATCATGGGGAAAAAAGTCAGAACTTTGTTAGACTTTCTTATGCTCCACTATACATGCGTCTCTCATTTTTATGTTCTCTTTTTATTACTTAGACCCACCAAAACAGGGCGGGGGGGGGGGGTCTGAGTAACACAGATGGAAATAATGCAAGGAAATCAGATACTGCCGTATGTTGCAATAAATTGATGTATTATTATTGATATATTCTTCTGAGTTATACATACTTGAGTTGGGGCGCAATCTTAATCAACTCTCCAGCAGACTTCCCAGCAGTGCTAGCAGGGCATGTTCTGCATCCTGCAGTGGAGTAGTAGTCACAGAGGCCTCCTCAAGGTAAGGGAATGTTTGTTCCCTTACCTCAGAGCTGCACTGCCCTTACCTCGATGCTGGAAAGTTGGCTAGGATTGCACTGTTGATTCTTTTCTTTCTTATAAATATATGCAGGAAAATTGTTGTGTAATTTGTTGGTTTATGTATTTATGGTTCAGTATTGTTTTTAGTTTGAATTATACGTGGGGGGGGGATGCCGTAATCTTTTCAGTGGTTATGGCCTTGAGCAGTCCAATCCTAAACTGCCCAGCCCCCCCTAGGCCCAAAGGTCGCCAAATGGCTGCCTCTGCATTCTGTGGGTGCTGGGCAGCTGCTGGAGGCACCTTGGGAGAAGGGGGCATTCGTACACTTCCCTGGAAAAGGATGCAGGCCCGCTAACGGCCCTCTTCAAATCCATGCCAGCTATTTTGCCAGCGTAGACTTGAGGGCCTCCATATCATGCCGCACAACCTGACATGGCGGGTAGGATCCTGCTGCGGACACCATTGCTGGTCTCACCCCTCCCCAGCCCAGTTACACCCTCCCCACCCATCTGGAAAGAGTGTGCCAGTGGCAGCAGTTTTACTTACCACCTGCCGGCTCCACATGGGCTCCTCCGGGCGCTGGGGCCTGGAGCTGGGCTGGCACCATCAGTAACCCTTTACTGCTGGGTGTGGAAGTGCCTTACAGCACTTTTGTGACACCAGTGCTGGTGGTAAGGGCTTACCACTGGTGCTGGCCCGCTTAGGATTGGGCCCTTACGGTCTTATTCCAGTCTAAACTGGAATAGACTGTCTAAACTGAAACCTATGCAGTACATTGATATGGCCTCAAAATTCACTGGGATATATAAGCAATATACAGTGCCAGAAGAAGTACCAGTACGACTATAGAAGAAGTACCAGAAGTGTATAGCTGCAAAAATATTTGCAGCTATACACAGCGCTGTAGTCAGCCTTCCTTGCTTGGTGGGGCAGCCTCATTTCAAGAAAGGGCATTGAAGGTAGGAATGAGAAATCAGAAGAGGGCAGGCCTCCTGATGAGGCAAACCAAGCAATTCCCTCCAGCCACAAATGATGATGCTCATCACCACATTGGCACTGCCTCCTCCTTTGCCACCTCTGGCCTCCCCCACCCATTTCCACCTGCCCGTGGTAGCACATGAAGAGTAACTTTGTTCTCCTCCTTGACTCACCACTCCATTCTTCTCAGCATACTGTATCTGAAAAGGAGGAGACAGAAGGACTAGAAGAGGAAACATGGAAGAATGGAGTGCAAAGTGCTAAAATAGACCATCCCCAAGAGGGAAGCAGAAGGTAGAGAAGGCTGCAGCTGGAGGGGGCAGGCAAGGATGGCATTGGATACCCTACCTCAGGCATCCAAAGGCCTTGAGCCTCCCTGCCTCAGAACCAGCATAAATGTATATAGCAGGCTCCATAAAAGCCAATAGCACTGAGGTACTTGAAACTCTGGCCCAGACAAAGCCTGGACAAAGTTCATTGGAGTGTTTCTGATCTCCTGGAATTCTGTTTTCCTCCCTCTTTCCGTTGTTAAGAGGGTGCAAAGGAAGTAATACAATTTTCCAGTTTTGGAAAGGGAAGGAGCTGCTGGTGATACAAGCCACATTGATCCAATTCCTGCTTGCTCAAGCAGGAAACAGATCATTCACTTCCTTACTGTGCTCCATCATGCAGTTTTCACAAACCAGGAAGTATGGGACTTCCTTGTTTAAAGGAATCCTGCAAACAAAGGAGATCTTTGGTTCATGCGGTCCCTTTAAATAAATCAACAAGTCCTGCACTTCTGGGTTTGTGGAAACTGCATAATGGCCTATGGAAAGGGATTTTTTCTTCAGCATGACAGGGCAGAGGTAGCAGCAGCAGATGTGGGGTGGCAGCATTGGGCAATATCCTGGGTCGCACTGCCCTAGGTGACTTCCTATGGTTCAGCTCTGGCATCAGAGGGATGTCCCAGAATTCACTTTCCTGGAGGTTTTGAAAAAGATGCGACAAAAGAGATGCGACAAAAATCCACATGTGATCCTTTCAGTGTAGAAGGTCCTGCCTCAGAGTAGGATTAAATCAGTGGTTATATTTTCTATTTTCTACCTTCAGGATTAGAGAGGCCCAGTCACCACTCAGCTATGAAGTTTCCTGGTTGAAACAGTCTCTCAGTTTAATGTACTTTACAGGTTTTTATAAAAGAGGGAAGAATCATGTATGGTCCCTCTCAGTTCCTTGAATGCAATGAACAGCAGGGATGTGCTCCAATCACTTGACCTGACCCACAAGTCGAGTCGCGAGTCAGTGACCCCATGACTTGATTCCCAAGTCATAGAACTCACAGCTTTACATAGCAACTTTACATGAGCAGAGTCTTTCGAGTCATGAGTCCAAGTCGTTTTGAGAAATGAGTTGAGTTGTGGGTAATGGACTTTCTTGAGCAAACCTTCCTCCTCCCCTCAACCCTCTCAGCCTTCACCTCCTGGAACCAACCTACTCTCCTCCCACCATGTCTGCTGCTAGTGTAGGTCTGAAGAGTGTTTCAGCGTGACCTGGAAGTGGTGAAAAAAGGAAGCAAGAATGAACACACACACACACACACACACACACACACACACACACACACACACACACACGACTCAAGATAGGGACTCAAATCATTTGAAGTTTCAACTATTTTTTTGAATTAGTAGCCCCAAGTTGCAAGTCGAGTCTGGGAGTGCAATCCTAACCTGGAGTTAGGCCAGCACAGTTAGGCCAGCAAAATTTGGCTGGCATCAGGGCCATTATAAAGTGCATTTGGACCATGCTCAGAGTTAGGGAGGATGGCCCACATCTCAGAGTGTGATCCTAACTCAGAGAGTGATCCAAACATACTTGGCCGTGTGCTGGCCAAACTCTGCTGGCCTAACTGTGCTGGCCTAACTCCAGGTTAAGATTATGCCCTGGGTCAGTGAAGCCCATGACTTGAGTGCTCAGGTAATAAAAAACAGCATTTTTGCACGACTCAAATCAAATCAACCCGAGTGCCCAGAAAACCCTTTCCCCAGAAGGGCTTGTGCACACCTGCCACAGAACTACTCTGTGTTCCAGAGAATTTTAGCATGCACATTTAATTCAGTTTTCACAGAGTTGGTCTGGCCAGCAGTCTTCATTGTTGCTTTGGCACCTGAAAGTGTGCCATAGAATGCACCAATATTATCTTATGCTTGGGCATTATAAGGGAAGATCAGTAGTCACGGGCAAGGTGTCTTTCAGGGAAGCTAATCAGGTATTACCGACCTTCTCATTGAGGAACCCCTGGCATGCTTCCAGGGAACTCTAGGGTTTCCTCGTGCATGGTTTAAAAACTGAAAAATTGATGATCCATTGCATCCATCCCCATTCTGTGACTCTACAGGTAAACTGATTAGGGTGTCAGTAGGCATTGCCCACAATGCACCCTTGCATTCATAATCTACAATTGCACTGGCTATTTGATTGCTGCCAATCACTGTGATTCAGAGAGGTGGCCTGTGAAGGGCCTGGAATTTACAGCATTGTGCACTGATTTCTGACACGATCTGCTAAACTCAGTTCATACTAGCAGCTGTACAAAATTTTGACCATTCATCTGGATGATGTCTTCCCTCTGCTCTTCCATCTGCACTTGTCTACTTAGCCATCATAGCTGGTGGAGAATGACCCTTCAAAGAGAAAAGAGAGCACAGCAGCCAAAATCATAGAGGACATGACAGGTTTTTTAAAATCCAACTTAAAGCAGCTTTAAGCTTATTGGAGATAGGAATGAAAGCAGAAGATCAGCAACACAACCGACACTTTTGCTTTCTGTCCAAGTGCTGCAAGGATGCATACTCAAATACAAGATGTCAAGTCAGATTTATTATTCAGCCTTCTGCATTGTGACTATTCCTTGTACACTGCCGGGCTTTATGTTACCAGGGACTCAACAATGCTGGCTCTTTGATTAGTTACAAATTGGTTACAAAACGGAAATCCAATGAATACGCTTTAAACATTATTTTTGGGTGAATCAATTGGAGCAGCTGTTGCCCCCTGGAATATGTGCTATGAATCATATTTTTCCTTTATAATTTTCTCTTGTGTTCTGTCTATGCCACGCCATTACATTATAGTCCTGGACAGTATAAACCTCGCTGCCTGATAACATCGCACATACACCCCCCCGCCTTGCCTGTCAATACTAATTCCAGTTTTGTAGTATGGCCTGTTTCATTGGGAAACTCTATACATAAAATGAACACTGTGACATTGTTAGGCTGAAACTTGGGTCAAGCTTCATATTCCCATGAATGCGCTTTCCTTCCCAATCACATGCCCTGGGAGGAAGAAGATAATTCCGTGAGTGCAACCTCCTGGTTCCACTGAATCCAGTCATGTAACCCTTCCTGTGCACCTCCTGTTTGTATTGTCTTCATTGAATGCAACCTCTCTATATCCTGCCTACAACTCTGTATCTTGATCTTCACTGGTTGAATTAAGCTTGCCATGCAATCACTTCCTTCTGCCTGTACCCACTATGCCCACTGAGATATGTGCCCAGTGTGTTTACAAGTTTGGAGTAATGTTTAAGATTTCATTGTAACTCCCTGGATCACCATCTGTATCATTTTATTACTGCTCTCCCCATATACAGTAGACATGTCTTCCCTATGTATGCCTATTTGCACCTATTCACCAATCCAGTAGAACCACTGCACACCCACACAGAAACCTCCAGGGTCTATTCAAATTATCTACGAATAATTAGAATCTGGTGGGTTTGAATAGAACACTCCCAGAGCTGCACAAAGGTGGCTTCTCAAAAACCAGTTGCAGACCCAGCTAATGGGACAGAGGAGGAGGCAGTCTGCCCCCTCCGCTGTTTACCCACCCCTCCACTCTGCCCCCCACCAGCACGCCAGGCTCCATTTCAGAGCTCTACGATGTCAGGGGCAGATAGGAGGGCCGAAACTGCTCGCCCCTCGGCAAGGCAAGGCACTTTGTCGCTGCCCTCCGCCCACCCCAGGAGCACTGTGCCCGGGGCTTTTGTCCCCTCTGGACATAGTGGTAGGTCCGCAACTGTCAAAAAAAACCCTTGGAGGACTTTTGACTTGCTAGAGGCATAATTGTGACCAGTGTGTGGGTCAGTGCAGTACACACGCCACCAGTGTTTGCAGTCACAAAAATGCTGTAAATTAAGCCTTTGCAACAGTATATTAAGGGACATGGTGGTGCTGCGGGTTAAACCGCTGAGCTGAGCTTGTTGACCAGAACGTTGGCAGTTCGAGACCACGCAACAAGGTGAGCTCCCGTTGCTTGTCCCAGCTCCTGCCAACCTAGCAGTTCAAAAGCACGTAAAAATGTGAGTAGATAAATAGGGACCACTTCGGTGGGAAGGGAATGGTGTTCCGTGCACTACGGTGGTTAGGCATGCCGGCCACGTGACCACAGAAGCTTGTCCTTGGAGAAACGCTGGCTCTTCAGCTTAGAAACGCACCGCCCCCTACAGTCGGTCATGACTAGACCATTCCGTCATGGGGAAACCTTTACCTTTAACAGTATATTAGTCAAGTGAGGGTTCAAAACGAAGGGTCACATTGGCACAGGAGCAGCATGCACCACAGCAGGTACATTTTGTGCTGAGCAGCATGGAGGTGGAATGCGGCAGGGGGTGGAGATTGGGCCGTAACAGGGGCTGGGGTGGGGTTGGGCAGATCAGACCTAGGAGGGGGTGGGATTGGCAGGACCTCCCAATTTGGTCACCAATGTAATTACAGGCATGCCCCAGTATCCACTGATTTGGTATCTATGGTTTCAGTTATCCACAGATACCATGGATACTGGGACTCCTATTAAAAAGATAGGATAACATTAAACAAACCTTTTTTTTTTACCTTGTTGCAGCAAATGTTCCCCTATCTTTAAAAAGGCTTCCCCAGTATCCACAGTTTCAGGTATCCACAAAGGGGTCAGGAACAGAACCCCAGAGGATACCGGGGCATGCCTGTAATTCAAATTTCTTCCTGAATTGGATCAATACCAATCCTACAAACCCAAACTGTCACTGACGTGATCAAGACACTGAGGATTCTACCACAAATAATTAAGTATGACAATTTTATCTGTGTACAGTGGTAATCTCTAGATGTGACATCAGGTGCCCATCCATTACTTGCTAGACAGTTGAATCTGCAGTATCTAGGCTGAAATGATTAACTATTAATTGGTATTGACACAATGGCATCACAAATGAGGTTTGCTTTTTTATAAGATAGACATAAAGAGAAGATGCTAGCTTTGTTTAGCATATCAGCTGACCAACTTGACCTGGTTATTCATTCACCACATATACCTGATAGGCATCAAAGTTAGCTAAGGTGCTTAAAACATTTGAAGCAGGTACAAAACAGGAGGAAACCTTCAGGTTTTGCTAGAATTGAATTCCTCTGGTCATTTTATGGTACAGCCCAATCCTAACCAACTTCCCAGTGCTATTGGAGCTGTACCAATGGGGCATGTGCTGAATTCTGCGGGGGGGGGGAGATTTGTGGAGGATTCCTTAAGGTAAGGAATTGTTTGTTCCCTTCTGCTGCATTGGCACTGGAAAATTGGTTAGGTTTGGGCTGTAAGTGATCTCAAGCTGCATCTTAATTCGGAATGGTGGTGACAAAGATACACAATAATTAGACATTGGGAGGCACTGGTAGTTTTCATAAGAAAACCAATGGTCCATAATGCACGGTCAATAATGCATGGAAGAGATAGAGTCGATAGAGGGATGTTCTTTTCCCTCTCTCAGAACACCAGAACCAGTACAGGGGCATCCGCTAAAACTGAGGGTTGGGAGAGTTAAAACAGATAAAAGGAAGTACTTTTTTACCCAGTGGGTGGTTAGTCTGTGGAACTCTTTGCCACAGGAGGTGGTGATGGCTTCTGGTCTAGGCTTCTGGTCTAGATCCAAGAAGGGTTTGGACAGATTTCTGGAAGAAAAGTCCATCGTGGGCTATAGGCCATGGTGGATTGTGCAACCTCCTTACATTAGTAGTAGGCTACTTCAGAGTACCAAGTGCAAGGGAGTGGCAACAAGATGCAAGCGTCTGTGTCTCGTGCCTCCCTGGGACACCTGGTGGGCCGCTGTGAGATACAGGAAGCTGGACTAGATTTGGCCTGATCCAGCAGGGCTCTTCTTATGTTCTTATGTCCAATCTTATTCGGATTCTGCACGGATGCACTGCACAAAGATGCCAGCATGACATCTACTGTATCCTAAACTTGTCCTGGCAATGCCACACCTGGTAATGGCACGCTAATGCTGGCAGAAGAAAGACCAAATGCTGAGCCTATCTTGGCAAAGCAAATGCTAGTGCAGCCCTTCCCAGAGTCCATGGAAACACAGCCCGTTATCAATGGAGCAGTGTCTTGCTGGCAACTTGTACGTGCCATGACATTGGTGCATCATCCATTCGTACACAGGACAATACAAAGATGCCCCAGTATCTGTGGCCTCAGTGGCAAAGGGGCAAAAGCAAAGAATGCCTAGGAATCCCTGCACCCAGGGTTCATCCCTTCAGCCCACTCACATATACACATCCAAGGAATAGCTGAGTAAGGGTAGAAAGAGAGCAGCAGGTAAAGCAAGTGCACAAGTCTCTCAATGGCATGGGTTTGAATTCACCAGCTAGACGGAGCCCTTTTGCCAAGAGAGGGACTGGGATGAGCCACATGAGGTGCCTCAACAGCGCTCAGGCAAAGCAGGGTGTTGTTGGTCCTGCACAAAGGCATAGGCTGGGAGCCAGGCAAAACAGATTCGAGACCAGCCAAGCAACTTGCCCTTCCCAGCAAGGCATGCATCTGTTGCATGACCAGCAACAAAAACCTATGGAATGGACAAAAGAAGAGAGGGAAACACATCTAGAACCCACATCAGCCACTCCACAAAGCTGCTCGCTAATCATCCAGCCACACCAAAGTGCACCTTGTCTGGCATTGAACATCTACAAACAAGCTGTAGCATATGGACTTATCAGAGGGATAAGCCTGGGCCAATCATTGGGCTTGCATGTGACACAGGGTGCCTACCCAGCTAGCCATGTCCAGACACACCTGGTGCCCTTTTCTACACCTCTGCCACCTGCAGGTGGGCCTGTCAATATGATGCCCTCCCATTCCCTTGGCCACTGCCTACCATATACAGCATCAGCAAAGAACAGGACTCTCATGTTTACTGTGGAGCATCCTTCCCCACAGACACCACAAAGTCAAGGAGTGAGGATGCTGCAGACTCTATGAGCAGAGAGCCCTCTCCCTCCTGCAGAGTCCTCTCCCACCCTTAGTTGGTAAAGAGCAACTAAGGTGGAAGGGATCCCTGTCTGCTAACAAAAGTGTGATCTAGCCAAAGGTTTTATTGAACTGTATCAGCAATAGAGCAGCATCTGAAAGATGGCACCAATGTTGTCCTTTTGTGATTCTCGTCAATATTTTGACTGTAATAGTCGACAGTTCTTTGAAAAGCCCCACCTGCAACTCACATAAATGCATACTAGTAGTTTTTTTTTTTTTTCATTCCTAAACTCTTCCCTCCCATGGAGGAAAGTTTAAAAGGCTTACCAGAAAGTCAGTACTGTTCCCATTGGAATGAAATAATATCTAGTCCATGCACTCCAAGCTTTCCTGATTTATGGATCAGGTTGGTTAAGACTGAAAAAAAGAGAGAGAACTCACAAGAAAATTTATTTTTCATCCAATCTGTTGTATTAAAATCTTCTTCTGTTGAGATTGCCATGTTTACCTATGGCTATCCTATCCGACATCTCTCCTTTGACAATGACCTAATTTCTTCCTTCATGTTCACCATATCCACATCTATCACCCAACCACTCCCTCTCCTTCACCCACTCATTCCAGATTCGATGCCATTCATTTTTACAAGGGCTTCAAAGCCACGCTCCTTTCCTTGCTAAATTTCCTTGTTACATTTTCCACAAGGACAGAAGGCGTCCATACCTTGGGTACGAGTATAACATTTGAAAGCCAAGTTGGATCTGTATCCGATGAAGCAGACTACATAGTCCATGAAAGTTCATGCTACCATACATTTGTTAGTCCTCAGGCTGCCACAAGGTTCCATTGTTTGGTTTGGCACTTCCATATTCCAAAGTGCAACGAGGCTGATTCTCCTTTCACACTGGCACAACCAGAAAAATTGTCAGAGTTTCTGAATTGCAAGTCAACAGAAAGCAAGGTGATTGTGCAAGATTCCTTTGCTCGGACATTGGAGTCAACAGGGATCTTAGCCCTTAGTATTGTCAGGGCTTTTCTACAAGTTTGTGTCGTTTCCTGCAAAGCATGTGAATATGATCGCGCACATGCACATGCACACGCACACACACACACACACACACTCTCTCTCCCCCCCCCCCCACTAGTGCTTCGGTTTATGGGATTATTGTATTTTGTACCTCTCCAATTTATACTAATTTGTACTTGGAAAACATAATTCTTCCCTGGAGAGAACAGTAGGAGCATGCTAGCATGACTGCCATGTGGAATGTAACTGGGCAACTGTCAGGAGCACCTCCTCGATATATCCTAGATATTGCCTGATATGTGAATGGTGGAGAGTGACATAACTCCCCCATCCTAGGCCATTCCATTAGGGGTCATTTTATTTATTGCTTTGGAGAGGATGAGTGCTCCCCCGCTGTACCATTCCAGAAACATTAATCTTGCCTTAAAACAAAACAAAACTGGTGAACACCAATGTTTTCACTCCCACCACAGCAATCTCTTACCGTTGTGTGAACTTCTTCACATTAGCTTTTGAAGGGTGCGCACTTTCTGATCACCAGAGCCAGAACACAATTTTATTTAAAGAGACAAACTTTTCCTCCGTTATGTATGGGCTGATTTTGCAACTGACTTTTGCGATTGGGCTTGGGGATTATTGCACAAGGATAACATACAGCTAGGATCCTCACTGACTGTTAAACCTCCAATGTGTGCCTGCATGAGGGGAAGGAGTTGATAGGATTGGGCTGTGAGTCTATTGACTGCAAGATGGGGATAATACTACTCATCTACCTCCACTCTGATAAACCTCCACTCTGATAAACCTCCAATGTTGAATTTTTTAATCTGAATCTGATAATAAGTATTGTCATCATCTATGTTCAAAGCACGTCACTCAGGGCTGCCCTAGGATCTGTAGGGCCCAATTGGAAACATTCTTGTGGAGCCCCAGCTACACAGTCAAGGTCAGTAGAATCTTCGAGATATAATAAAATTTATTATATACTTATTATAGATTTATTATAGACTTCCTATCTCTATGGTAGAGTGGAAAGCAATAAAAACATGCACTTAGAGAATTAATGGACCAAATGGATCTAAGCACATTTTAGTATAAAACTGTATACATGTAAGACTACAAGTAAACAAAATGTGTAAGATCACCTTTGAAAAATACATAGTTGCAAAACCGCTCATTTTAGTGACTGTGAAATGAGTCCCTTAGATGTGGGGAGCAATTGGTCCAATTGGCTTAAAGTCAGCCCAGACATTATGTACCATATCTCATAATTCTTGCAACAAACCTGTTAGGTAGATGAGTAGTATTATCCCCATCTTGCAGTCAGTAGACTCACAGCCCAATCCTATCAACTCCTTCCCCTCATGCAGGTACACATCCAGAGCACATGCTGCATCCTGTAGGGAAACTGACCCAGAGGTCTCCTCCAGGTAAGGGAACATTTGTCCTCACTGCCCTGCTGGGTGTACTCAGACCTGTACCAATGATTGAGGTGATGCAAGTCCTAGTGGACCCAGGAAGGTAGATCAAGGTCAGGACTTGGATATAGGATATCAGCAATACCCCCCTCTTCCTACCCTCCTGATCTCCTCTGGTCTCCTCCCCTCTCTTCCTCTCTTACACCCTTTGTGCACACATGAGGGATGTCTGATCATTGGAGGCATGGTAAGGCTCACTTGAGCTCTCAACTAGAGATGAATACTATAAAAACAAGAACAATTTTTTTTATTTAACATGCATTTTAGCCAATGGTTTTGCAGATGTGAGGAAATGCCCCATTTCTGCGATTTCTAAAAGTACCTAAGACAATTTGAATTTTTGCTAGATTTTGAGTCTGAGAGCGCAATCCTAAACTGGAGTGAGGCCAGCATAAGCTAAACCAGCAAAGTTTGGCCAGCACAAGGGCCACCATAAAGCGTGTTTGGACTACTCTCAGAGTCAGGGAGGGTGGCGCATGTTTGTGAGAGTGGTCCAAACATACTTTACGGTGTCCCTTTACTAGTTTAGTTTATGCCGGTCTAACTCAGTTTAGGATTGTGCCCTGAATCTTGATTCATGTCAAACAGAGACCATCTCTCTGATCCATGCCTAGCAATAAGAAGGGATCTGGCCCATTAGAGGAAGGTGTGTGGATCACGTGGCATTGACCAGGTCACTCATATAATGAGAAGCCCAATCCTATTGGGCTGCCCTGCTATTGGAACTAGTGTTCCACCAGCCCTGAGTGCTGTAAAGCACTGTGCTGTGTGATGAGCAGTGTGCTGCCAAAGCAACACTGGGAAGGTTGGAACCTTTCTGCATGTGTTGCCAGATCACTGGCTGCTTGCTGGAGCAGCGTGGGAGGCAGGGAGGCAGCATGGGAGGCAGGTGGGGGCAGGGAGAGGGTAGAACAGGGATCAGGGATGGGAGCAGGAGCATGGAGGCTGTGGAGGGGGGTGGATCTGGCAGTGATGGCATGCAATGGATCCGATCACTTCTGGCAGCAGCGTCCCTGCCTCCTCCCTTGGACTTGCACTACCTAAAGAGCTGGAGCAGGTGCCAGGATACCCATTTTGGGGTGGGAGCCTTACCAAGGCAAAAGGGGATTTAAATCCCCATCTGAAGCCACTTGCTCCACCACCACCACCACCACCAGCTAGATACACCACACTCCTGTTTGGCAATGGCTTGGCTGCACCAGTGGGAGGGGGCAGGATTGGGCCACAACTCCATGTAACCTGCTGTGATTAGGAAAACAACTCCCAATAAACAATGACATGACTAATCTCACCACGGTAATTAATTGGTGGGGTGTGCGTGTTCAGCCTCAGATCATGACGTTTGCGCCTGTGAATTTGGAGGGCCATTTTGTTTTTCGCATCCCTTAAATATGATCCCTGAAAACAGTTTTTGAAGAGAGCATCTTGAACTATTCTGGGGAAAGTACTGGACTTTATAAAATTGCATTGACTATATTTGCATTGACTTGGATTAGGCCAGTCATAATGAAATATTATTTATAGCTTCGTTACAAACAGCTCTTTTCTATTATCGTTTGGAAATAACAACGGCTGAGCCTGCCAGCAAAAGGAAACTAGAGTAGTGGACACAAGTAAATTGGATCCACAAAAAGACAAAGATGCAGCAAAGCCAGCCCCTGAAATGTGCCTTGAAGGACCTGGAGCAAACAACTTAGATCTTAAGTTTGGATGTAATGATAAAAAAGAGAAAAACATTTCCATCTAGTTTCTCCACAATGTTCATGATTTTACAACCATCAAAGTAGCACATCAAGGGACCGCCGTGCCCTATAATGTTAGGAAACCTATAATAGTGTCTTAGCAAAATCTGCCCAGAAGGTGAAAATATTTTCACCTTTATATGTATGCATCTAAAGGAGGAACATTCATTTATTTGAAAAAAATTATCTCTTGCCTTTCTCATGCCAAAACAAATGCTCAAGGTGGCTTATAAAGTTCCATTACAAGATGTACAGTGTATAAAAACAATAAGTGAAATCATTTTTAAAAATATATGCACAAACAAAATATCATGTTTCTGAAACAGTGTTCCAGACGCAATGAACAGCAAGAGAGAATGGGCAGCAGAAGTTTGAGGGAGCAAGAAATGTTAGCTGTTGAGGGTGGTCCAGTTTGAGGAATGAAGGTTAAGGGTAGGGGTGTAATCAGTAGGACGGGACATCTCTGATTGATGCTCAAATGCAGCAGTTTCAATGTAGCATTCATTGGGAGGCCACCACAGTCAGTGGACTGGCAGGGGACCCCACTTTCATCTGCCACTGGCCTCCAACCCCCAAGGTGCAAGAGCAGCGAAGGCCTGTGCTGGCACATCGCCATCTGACCTGCTGCCTCGGGGGATGGACAACCTTGGGCTGGCCCTGATCGGACTCACCGGAGCCTGAGCAGTTTCCAGACTCCCAGTGAGACCTCCAGGTTTGGCCTGGCCTGACTTTCAACCGATTAGGTTCAACGTATTTTAAAGAGTCCGCTTTACAGCGCTGTGTGCTGCCGAACGCTGAGTTCTGCAGGAGCCTGAGCGCCTGTGTAAGCGGCCCCTCGCCTCCACGGCCATTCGCGGCTCGGAGGCCAAAGCCTCCCAGCCAGTTGTCTGAGCCGCCAATGTCTCTGGAGATGACCCCCTTACACGGGAGCTCAGGCTCCTGCAAAATGGAGCGTTGTGCCCGCGCTATATGAGCGCCTCTGAGTCTGCAGCGAACTGATGCCGCGCACCGGAGAACCGGACTGGCCGTGTTTTGGCTGGAAGCGCAATTCCTTCCCTCGTCACTTTAAGCCAGAGTCGTTGGTGACGAGAGGGCGAAGATTCCCGCCCGCCCCGCCGCTCGCTGTTGTCGAATCCGTTTCCTGCAGCGCGCCCCTTGGAGAAGGCTGGAAGAAAATGGGACTTGAAAAGTCTGACCGACTTCCTCTATTGTTGACTTGCGGTTTGGTTGGTTACCCTGAAGTGGTTCCGAGGAGGCTGCGCGTTGCGGCCGTGACTCGGGATCTTTAGGAGGCGCTGCAGCGGGAGGCTCGTCCCAGAAAGGCAGGAATGTCTGGGCAGAGCCTGCTCGGGAGCCGCTCCTTCGCCGGTGACATCAGCGGCAGAGTGGCGAGGCTGTGATTCAGGGGCAGGGTCTGCGCTGGAGATCCGAGAGCGGGCCTCCTCCGGCGCAGGGCAACTCCCAAGCAGCTCGTCCTCCTCTCCCAAGCACGGCCTGGCGGCTCTGCTGTAGCCCCCTCTCCCTTCTTTGCCCCGCGGCGGGAAAGACAAGACAATCGCAAGCACCCGTCCAACCTGTTCCAAGCAGGTTCTACCTGCCCAGGAGGACCTCCGTGCGCAGGCATTCCTCAGTACTGCAGCTCCTCCGAGAGGGGCAACCCCCACCACTTACGCCCATCCCTTTTCAAAGAGCTATTATTATCATGCAAACGAGTTTGTCCCGTTGATTTCTCCCCACCCAGGAACAGAAACAAAAGGAGGCCATAGCGAGTGTGAGCCCCCCCCCCGCGCCGACCCCCCGTTTACTCCCCAAGACCGATGCTCCGCTACGGGCGCTTAAGGATCGATGGCAGCCGCCTCAAAGCTTCACCTCAAAGCTGCGTCGCTCCTACAGTTTTTAATTCTGCCTTTCAGTCCCCTACAACAGCCCTATGAGGGAGGTCAAGGTGACCCCCCCGCTTCGTGGCCCAGACGTGATTTGAACACGGGATTCCCCAGGCTCAGTATAACGCGTCAACCACAACCACCGCCACTACTGCAGCGGCGTGTTCCGTCCGCTCACGTGTTCCGACATTAAGGAAGAAAGGCGCATCTCTGGCTGAACCCCACTAAGTTAAGCCCCCCCCCCCCGATCCTTTTATTAGGAGGAGCCGGCTGGCACCGAGTGGTCCCGCCTGTTCCAGTAAGCGTATCCACTTTTCTCCCAGCCCCCGGCCACCTCCTCCACCGCCGCCTATGGCAGTAAGCGCTCCCCGCGAGAGAGGGACCCGCTCCCGCAACGGAGGAGGTGGAGGTCTCCTCCCCCGGCGGTGGAAGAGGCTGTCCATCGGCGCGGAGGGCGGGGGCTGGCGCGGGCTCGCTCGGCTTCGCTCCCTCCCTCCTTCTTTCTCTCTTTCCAAGTTTCTGCTCCTCCCTCCTTCGCACAAACTTTCCCGTCGCTCTTGCGCTGCTCCCGGCTCGCTCCGCTCGGCTGCTCCATTCCGTGCGCGGCGGATTCCTCGGCCAGGCAGTCGCGCCTCCTTCCTTTCCCCCCTCCCTTCCCTGCCGCCTTCCTGCTGCCCTGTCACCCTCTTCCCCCCCCCACCCCCGAACCGAGCCGGAGCCTCCAGCGGCCGTACCAGCGGGACCACCACTCGCCCTTCCCCGGACGGAGCACGGAGTAAGTACGCCAGCCGACGCTCCCACCCTGGCCCTGGCAACTCCTTTCTTAGGGAGAGGAAGGGAAAGATTCGGCTCTGTTGCGCGCCCACTCCCCCACCCCCACCCCCGGCAGTTGTCCAGGCCAAAGAACCCCCCGCACGACGCAGTCTCCCCGCCCCCTGTCCCTTCACGGACAGTATTTTGCCTCCCCCGTACTCAAACCATAGCGCCTCACTCCCGCCCGTGTACTTGATAGTAGTGCTAGATGGAAGGGAACTGAGGCAAGTCCCATTCCCGTCTTGCCCGTAGCGCCTCTGCCCCGAGCTGCACCCCTTGCGGCAGTTTTTCTTTGGAAAAGGACACTGTAGCCATGGAGCCTCCTGGGGTAACTCTTCCTTTGGGGGCAAGTTTCCTTCTGCTCAGCAGACTGGGGGAGGGGATAGTCCAAGGCTTAAAAACACACACTAACACTTCGATCAAATTCAGTGGTGTTTTCGAAAGTCTTGGTTTCTGCCCCACTTCATCTTCCTTGGTTTTACCTTTGAAGTCCGTGACCGGTAACAGATTTAGATGTTTCTTTTTTTACTGACTTTATCCGTCCCAGTTGCTTGTAACTATGATCACAGCCTGTACTTCTGCCAAGTGGGCTTTAGTGTGTGATCCAGACAGTATACTGTATATCGATAACTAGAATGGAATATATAGCTCTGTATAAAAATAGGTTATATAATCTTCCTTGCCTCTCAAGCAGCAAGATCTCATTTCATAAACTGTAGTGTGTGTGAGTGTTTTCTTTTGATTGCTTTTCTTTTAAAATGGGAAGTATTGTAAAGTTTGAAACGGGATTTGTTCGAGAGAGACAAGGGAGTTCCACCTCAGCTTTGTGTTAAGTCACTTGTACCTAGGCTGTAGGGATGCAGTGTTGACAACTCATGGATTGCACAAATGCATTTCCTCAATTAATTACCTGTGTGTGGTGTGAGTGTGACACTTGCGCAATGTTGTATTTCTCACTTCTTGGTCACATGTGTAAAAACAAATGCTTCTGTAAATTAATTGCCCTTTATACATTATGTTGCACTGAAGAGTTACGTTTTAAATGGCATATTTTGGAGCAGGGAGGAGAAGCAATACTAGCTGGTGGGAAGAGAAAAAGATACAATATTTGAAAGATGGCAGTGGATAGAATGAGGTGCTATATGGTTTATATATTAGTCATAAGGGAGGGGGGAGGAAATCCAGTTCTGGTTGGTTAGTGATGGGCCACTGACCCACAGACAAAGAAGTAAGGAAGCTATAAGACCAGAGAGCAGAGAACTAAAGGATCCCATGAGAGTTTCCTATTGTCTGTCATAATTAAGAGCAATGGTGCAACTCTTCCTTGTACTAGGGGTAGGACTATGGCAGGCTCCTTCTCCCTTCCATTGAATAGTTTCCCAAGTGGACAATGTGTTTTGGACACAAGCATTTGCCTGCTGTGTGTGAAATTGCATAGGAAAGAACTGGGGAGGAGTTTAATGAGGAAAACAACAGAGAGTCTCTTCCAGGTGATATCACATTTTCACAAGAAGAGCAGGGCAGTCTAAGGGAGGCTCACATTTGGGACCCTGATGAAGACGGAACTCTGTACTGGAGGCAACTTTCTCATGGTGAGGCCTTGCAGGCAGGTTACTGTTTGGTCCCGGCTCTGCAGGGTTGGCTATATGGCTGATCGCACAAGTTTAGGCATGTAAGAGCTTGCATCGTCTGGGGGAATAGCTGACTAGAAAGCAGCACCTTTACGCCACTGAGGAAAAGCCAGCTGGCTAACCAAGGCCTGCTTCTTTCAAGAGGTAACCCTTCCTCTTCAGGAGCAGTTGAAGTGAGTCTGTGTCATGACCAAATGAGAAAGGGATAGGGCATGGCTGATTGTGTCAGTGGGCTCTTGTGCCCTTTCTGGTAAGTGAGAGGCTTAACTTTCTTTCTTTACCCCTGGAGCAAGTAGTAGAGGTTGATGGACAAGCCATGCCATAGAGCTGAAAATAAGAAGCCAAATAACTACTCTTTTTATCTTATAAACCTGTGTAAACGTACAGATAAATTGAAGTGAATGAATGCAAGAATCGCAATTCTCCAAATATCTGAACAAAATTCTTGGAGAATGATATACAGGAATGCCCTGGTATCTGCTGGGGTTCGGTTCCAGACCACTACCACCCCCGTGGATACCTGAAACTGTCGATACTGGGGATGCCTTTTTAAAGACAGGGGAACATCAGTGGTTTTGCTGCAACAAAGTAAAAAAAAAGGGTTTTTTTAAATGTTCCCCTATTTTTTTAATAGGTGTCCCAATATCCATGGATATTTGAAGTTTTAATACCAAATCAATGGATTCCGGAACACACTTGTATTTCTCTCCTGGAAAGCCATTACCATTGGTTTCATGTTATTTTAAAACAATTACGCCTTAAGAAAGAAGCTAAGGTTGTTTAATGCATTTGTATTGTGCTTTCTTTTGAATTATGGTGTTGGAGAAGACTCTTGAGAGTCCTCTGGACTGCAAGGAGATCCAATCGGTCAATCCTACAGGAAGTCAAGCCTGATTGCTCCCTGGAAGGACAAATCCTGAAGCTGAAGCTCAAATACTGGCCACCTCATGAGAAGAGAGGACTCTTTAGAAAAGACCCTCATGCTGGGAAAGATGGAAGGCAAAAGGAGAAGGGGGCGGCAGAGAATGACGTGGTTAGATAGTGTCACCGAAGCAGTGAACACCAAAGCAGTGAACAGAGTAGCTCTGGAAGCTAGTGGAGGACAGGGAGGCCTGGCGTGCTGTGGTCCATCAGGTCGCGAAGAGTCGGGCACGATTTAGCGACTGAACAACAACAACAAATTGTGCTTTCAGAAAATAACAAAGTTCAGTAGCAAGGTTTGGGCAGGGTACCATTTGTCCCAAACCTTGAAACTCTGACCAAGATTGATGGTCTACCCTGTGGCTTTTATTTTCAAGTAACAATGTGTGTTTAATGTTGGACTATTTCAGTGTACTGCCTATGGATCCAGGGCCGGCCTTAAGCCAATATGGCCAATGTCATCACATTGGGCCCCGCATCAGTGCAGTGAGCGGATTGCCTCCTACTGCAGATGGGATCTCTATGGGATGTAGGCCAGAGGGGCAAGTAGAACAATTTTACCGTGGGCCTTCCCACCTGCTGTTGCCTCTAAATGGCTCAAAATGGGCCTCATAATGTCACCACCAACTACTTCCAGGTGCCACGCACAGCATTTCTTGGTGTGTGGTGGCCCCGCAGGGAGGGTGAGGGGCCCCTTGGGAAAGCCCCGCATTGGGACCCACCACTCCTAGAGCCGGCCCTGTATGGCTCAACTTTCTTTGAAGTATCTATATGCAAATATATAAGGCAATATATATATATATGTTAGGCAAGACAATGATTATTGGGTCATTCATAGCTTCAGCAGACCTCTTTATTGAGATAGTTAGGATGAAGATATAATAGGTTGATTGGCAACCTCCATCATTATATGTGTGCTTGTGGGTTTCTGCAAAGGCTCCCTATGTGGAGCGTTTCTAATGCTGAAACTATCATGGGAATTCAAAATCCAGCAAATGTCCCCTATTAGCAAAACTCAAATCCACTTTCTGACCCATAAACATAATTGTGAATGTCATGGAATGTAGGCACACCATTGTAGGGGGGATTTCCTTTGAAGTTTTTAAAATGTTTGGATGCAAGATCTGACTTTTGCCAGTTACAGTAATTTTAATTTTGCAGGTGCACAATATGCAAATTGGCTTTCATTTTTCAAGATCCATAATCAAATTTAATTGTGTTGCGTTAGTATATTAAACACATAGTAAAAAGAATTGTTTAAACCCTGATAGCTGAAACATATTGGCATTCTCCAATAGACAGGATAATCTCCTGGTTTGGTAGTGGCAGAATGTTTTTCTGCTTTGTCTTACAAGGGACCATGTGTTCCAATGAATCCTACAGAAAGATCCAAATAACTCTTGCGTTTATATTTTTCAGAGGGAAAGCATCCATTGTTTGTTTCTTTCTTGCAGGAGCCTTTTAGTGTAATCTTAAATCTGTGTTGCACTCAGCATGATCATTCTAACCTAATTAAGGTGCAATGCTGAACACTTACTAGGAAGTAAGCCCTGTTGGATACTTTGGCTGTCTGCCTCATACAGAAGTGGGCTCTTCCTTGTTGGAGGCTTTCAAACAGAGACTAGAAGGCCACTTATCCAGAATGTTGTAACTGTTGCTTGCACTGAGCAGGGGATTGAACTAGATGGCTTTAATGTGCCTTCTAGCATTGTACGATTATTTCTGGGTAAATGTGTAGGATTTCACTGTAAATCTGCATTATGCCTCCTCCACTGACATATTACAAAATGCAGACTTGAACTGTCTTCTGCCATGCCCAGGAACATTCCACACCCCATGTTTTACTTAACATCCAGCTTGAAGAAGAGTTTTCCAAAACTTGCTCACAACCTTGTAGCATTTTTGGGTCACTGGTATAATTTTACAATTTCTATTAGATTTTTCTGGCTGCATTAACAAAAATTTTTCCCATTCATATCCTCAGTTTGAGGTGCTTTTGCAAGCAACAGAAGTCAGCTGTCTTAAAGTATGCACTTTAGCATACATCATGGTGCTCCTAAAGAAAGCAGCACTTTTTAATGCAAATGTGAAACCAGAGCTATCTAGGGATTTGACTTGAATGCCCTGTGGGCAGAGGTGTATCCAAGGGCTGCAGTGCCCAGGTGGTGATGTCATAACTTCACACAATGTTGTGATGTCAATTCTGGTTTCTCCTGGAGGAGGAGGGAGCCTCCTCCTCTTTGTGTTCATTGAAAGGGGAATCCCCATCAGAAGGAAGGAGCCAGCAAACTAAGCTTGGATGAGCCAAGCTGCTCAGGGAGCCATATGAGTTGCTGGAATCCACAGAAGCACCTGGCTTTTTTTTGTTTACTTTAAAAACATTTTTAAAGTGGGTTCCTGGTATCCACAGGAAAAAAGTTGCACACCCCACCTTGACATAGCACCCCAGGGCCTGTGCCCTTAGGCTCCACCCTCGTTACCCCTCCACATATGGGAAGCATCTTACCTGGCATATCTGAAGAAATCTGGATTTATAGATTTTATATTAGCACCATCTCCTTACAGGAAACATCAGCTTTCTTCCTGGAAGGAGGCAAAGCATCTTTCCAAATGAATTGAAGGCAGGAGCTGCCACATTCATACTTTTGATCTTACAATAGAGATCCTCTGAGTAAAACATTCTGTATATTGGGAAAGTAGTGTGCAGCCTAATTTTGGTTAGTCAGAAAAACTCATAACTATCTTCTATCTCTCTTTATTTTGTTTCTTCTCCAATAGTGTTCTTCAACCATTTTCATTCCATGACCCCAATATATAAATAATGAAACTGGGGATCCCTACTGTTGATCCTGCCCCACTCCCAAGTGCCTAGAACCCACCCCACCCCTGTAACCATCCACCATCCCACACTCACCTGTAATGCCCTCCCAGCACTATCACTGTAACCAAATATTCTTAGAAAGTTACCATGAAGCCTGGCACTAGTGAAAGCTATTTTAGCAGTTTCTAAGAACCTGAGCAAGGCTGGGACACAATCCCCTGGTACCTGATGGGGTACACCAGAAGCCTCCCCCTTTACCTGGTGGTGCTCTAGTCCAGTGATCTTCAACTCTTTTCATTCTCATAAGTTGCTGCAGCCACACAACTGAGGCTTTGTGACCCCATCGGGGTCCCAACCCCAAAGTTGAAGAACACTGTTCTACAATAATGCCTCGAAAGTGGCTCGCAATAGTTTCTGCAAATATAAAGCGCACCATAGTAGGAGTTGTCCTACTATGCAGCAGCGTAGCTAATAGGCAGCAGCGTAGCTGAGAAGGGAACTATTCAGGGTGCCTCCGTTCCTTCACTCCACACTGACACAAGCAGGTTTTCACCAGACATCTGAAGTGTTTTACAGTCTTTGCTTCCCCAGACTTAGAAGTCTATATGCGAGTGTTTTAAGCTGCCAACAAATCCTTGAGGGTGTGATTTCGATTGTTTTTGCATAGTAGCTGGAACTGACTCCAACCTGAGCTAGAAGTAATGACAGTTGCTACCATCTGATACCTTTTGTGAAACAAGTTTGACAGCTCTTGGTCCAATTTCCTTGTGGGACCGGTGCTTGTCTTTCAGAAACCATCAGCCCTGTTGACAGTAACTGGCCCTCCTTGTTTGCAGTTTCAGTAGAGAAGAGACATACTATAGGGAATTGTCTTCCTCCTTTTACTGGATTAGGGAAACACAGAAACTTCAGATGGGAAGCTTTTCCTTCTGCTTGCCTCTGCTGTTTCCCAGCTTGATCTATCAGTCGTCTGATCTGCTTCAGACTTCAAGTGGGATGTGTGAAGAAACTGACCCTGCCTGGGCATAGTTCACAGAGTACCAGTTATTAGGAACTGTAATAGCACAGTTGGTAAAAGACTGTGTGCAGTTTTGTTCCTCCAAGTTCACTTGAAATACCTGGTATGTTTTTATTGCTGGGTACAGGAGAGAGATGTGAACTGGGAGTTTTGTTGAAGTGGATTGAAGGCAAGAAGGTGCCTTAAGAAGAATGGCTTTGTTCTGTAAAAGTGCATATAGACAGTTCCCTCCTTCCTTAGGGAAGAATCAACCCACAATGAAGTCA
>JAJKFI010000055.1:222944-248094 GCA_029204185.1 Lerista edwardsae
ATGTGGTTGTTTTGCTTCTTGACACAAGCAAAACAACCACATAGCTCTCTCGCTTTCCAGTGCCCCATCTTCCCATGTTTTCAGTGATGGCTGCCCTAGCTGCTACGTTATAAATAGGCCTTTCTGATTCACATTGGTATTGGAAAATGACTGAGAAAAAAAATCCAAATTATTGCTGCAATCTCAGGAAAGCAGCAGGTTCTGGTGTCACAATGACTGCACTTCTAGCCATGACGTCGCTTCTTGTTGGTCCCGGACAGAGTGTCATTCTCAAAAGTGGGTCTAAAAGTTTGAGAACCGCTGCTCTAGCTGATACAGAGGGGTTTGGAAACGGAATAGCTGCCTAATTGAAGGCAACAAATACTGGGCATTTCCTCCCAGGGGTGGACATCATTCAAGCAACCTGAAGTACCCATGCACGTGCCTCTGTGAACCCCATGTGTAAATTTACAGGCATATGTAAGTGAGGCTTAAAAGATGCATGTACATGTGAATGTGCCAGCCACTATGTGTTTGTCATGTTAAAACACTGGTGTAGCAGCAGCGAGTCCCTCAGCAATCATAATGCACAGTGCTGCGGCCCCAATTCTCATCCTGTCTTTGAGAGCAACACCTCCCTCTGTATCAGCCATAGTAAGTTCTTTCAGTTGTTGCTGCTGCTTCTATGAAATATTGAGGAAGTTCATGCTGGAAATGCATTTGAAAGTTAGTTAAGAATGTATCATTGTTGATAATAGCTTCTGGTTACTGCATTGGTTGCCAATTCATTTCTGGCCCAATTCAAGCTGCTGGACTGAACATTTTAAAGCCCTTAAAGCTTGGGGCCAAGTATCTGGCCTTTCCCCCATATAGACTAGCTCATCCCCTAAGCTTTGGAGGGGAAGCGAGAGGAAGAGCCTTCTTGGTGATGGCCCCCCAAATGCGGAATTCTCTTCCACTCAAATTATGATCAGTCCCCTCTCTGGACACTTCCAACAGGGCTTGAAAACTATTTTTATTTCAAAGAGCTTTTGGTGGTGGTGGAGAGATTAGGTAGTTGAGGACTTCATGGAACCTGCTGGAGTTTTTATCTGCTGTTTGTCTTATGCTTTTATATTTTGCCTGTAGGTTTTTTTAGACTACTGTGGGATTTTTAAGGCTACTCTTAAGGCTACTCTATTTCTCTTTTGAAACAAGAGGTGGGCAGAAATAATTTGCCTATTTAGGACATAAGTGAAAACTATATTTACTATGACCATCATTTAGGTTGAATGCATTCAAAATCCCGGTTTTGCCCACTTTGTAACACTTTGCTTAGATTGTAGACCAAGAGGAGTTCATGAGGACTCCCCTCCCCCTAAATCAGACTGACAGCCCAATCCAGAACTGCCTAACATCCAGCAGCAGCAGCAAGGCAGCTGCTGTGTCTCCTTCTCCCGGGAAAGCTTCGTTGCCCACAATGGGGCTCCTTGGCTCACCATTGGCTATTTTGCTGGGGGTGAATCGAGCAGACCCACGTCAGGCTGCCTGGGCCTCTGCTGGGGATAAGATCCAGGGATGGAAGCCATTGCCAGGTCCCACCCCCTTGCAAGACTGCCTCACTCAGGAGCTCCCTCCCACCCTGCCCAGAATCCCTGCAATGCTGGCAAGGGGTAACCTTACCTTTCGCCGACATCGCGTTGCCACTTTCGGGTAGCGAGGGGCTGGTGGTGGTGCAGCACAGGCAGTAAGAGCTTACCACCCGCATTGCACATGCCTTATGGCATGATTACTACACCAGTGCAAGCAGTACAGTTGTACTGCTCGCATTGGAAGGGTTCAGGATTGGGCCCTTAGGCTGCAATGTCACTCACTCACTCACTCACTCACTCACTCACTCACTCACTCACTCCTGGGAATAAGCCCCATTGAACACAATTGAACTTTCTTGTGCATAGACAGACATGCGTAGGATAGTGCTCCGAACCATGCATTATGAGTTTGTCCTTGGATCAAGATCCACATGAATCTGGATTATAACACCTCACAACATGGGAATTGAAACAGGCCTAATTTTCAGTGGCAGGGGAAGGGTTGCCTTTGGATCTAGAAAAAAAAAAGCCTGGCTTGGTTTGTTCTTGTTATTCAAGAACAATTTCAAACAACACATACGTAACATAAAAACATATTCTACACTAATAGTAAACACTAAAAATTCTCCCACATTAACAATTACCTCTAAATTAACCCAAATTTTGAGCAGAATATCATTTCATCAAATCTCCTAAACGTCTAATCCCATCTTCATAATACTTTTACAAAGTTAAACTTTAACGAATTTAACTTTAATGAAGAGACCACTTCGGTGGGAAGGTAATGGCGTTCCGTGCGCTACGGCGTATAGCCATGCTGGCCATATGACCACGGAAGCTTGTCCTTGGACAAACGCCGGCTGTATGGGCTTAGAAACGGAGATGAGCACCGCCCCCTACAGTCGGTCACGACTAGACCATTCGGTTGTGGGGAAACCTTTACCTTTATATCCCTGTTTGCCCCTGTTCTTCTAACAACAGCTTAACCTTCAGAAATCAGCAGGTGAAGCTTTCCATTGTATGGAGATAAGCATTATCACTTGCTACTGTCTGCTGATCAGTTTCTGTTCAAAGCACAGGGGCCAGAGATGGAAAAATGTTGACAGTCATAGGCAGATCAGACCACACAATCTGCAACTTCAGCATTTATTTTTTTGAAACCAAATACTTTTCAAACAACATAATTAGGAACAAATGACCTTTAGGCAGGAAATCATTGGCTCTGCTTATACCGTACTTGGGACTACTACAGTAGAGCTACATCAGCTCAAGCAGTGACCTGGTTGTTGTGTCAGCAGTGCTTCAACTTTCGTAACCCTGGTGAGTGGGGTAGAGATGGTTCTGTTTCAGACAGCGCCCCGTAGAAACACCAGTTCATGCAGAATTGCATTGGTCTCTGTGGGTTCAGTAGTCTGGAAGGGACAGGCTGCTTTTGCTTCATATGTTGTTTATGCCTGACTTGAACCTCATAGGGAGGTGCAAAAACTTCATTGCTGCCTGTGCAAAAATACACTGAAGCTTGGGCAGAGCTCTGTTCCTTGCTCAGGTACAGTATGGCCTATTGTGTTGATGGGCAACTGTTGGCCTCCAGCATATGGAGGTGAATCAGACAATTGGTTCATCTAGCTCAGTACTGTATACACTGGCTGGCAGTGGCTTGCTAGAGTTTCAGACAGTCCCGTCCCCCCAGCTACTTTGGAGATGCTCAGAACTGAACTTGGGACCTTTGTATGCAATGTATACGTACAAGGCTGCCCTCCTTCGCTCAAAAATACCCTATATGGACTTTTTTCCACAAACCACCTGGCAGTAATCTAAATCCATCCCCAACACAAGTCAGTGGTGAGCAGGGGAGCCAGGGCAGACATATTTTCCTCCTTGGTGACATGAACCTGTGCCAGATCTTTTAATCCAGTTCTCCAGAATTCATAAATAGTATGTTAATGCTTGTGCCACAAATATGACTTTGTGACAGACATAATTGTAAGTTTTAGCCTTCACCAAAATGCTCTAGAAGATTGTAGCACAGACAAATGTAATGGGGATTAAATATGTAAATGGCCCTTCAATTAAAAATGACGTTTAAAACCTGTGGCCATAACGTTTAGACAACAAATCAGTCTAATTCAATTTGTTGTATTAAAAGGTACCTTCAATTAATTGGACAGCAGATTGTTTTAGAAAGTTACCCCTGTACAGGCGTGCCCCTGTATCCAAGGTTTCTGTTATCCTATTAATAGGGATGCCTATTAAAAAGATAGGGGAGCATTAAACAAATCTTTTTTTTTTATCTTGTTGCAGCAAAACCACTGATGTCCCCTTATCTTTAAAAAAGGTGTACCTAGTATCCATGGGTTCAGATATCCATGGTGGGGTCCAGAACGGAATCCCAGTGGATACCGAGGCATACCTGTATCCTCATGTATAAGTCTAAACATTTATATCTGAAAATTGATCCTGAAAACATGGATTGACTTATGCACAAGTCATTATGGTTAATAAAGCTTCAAACAGCAGCTGGGTAGGGGGGCTGGGTTAAGAAGCAGAAAGCGGGGGGGGGGAATAGGAAAAAATGGAACAATTTTATTTACCAGTAATTGTTTTCAGGCACCAACAATTAGCAAGCAAAAAACCAGTAGCCATTTTCCTTCCTTTTCTAACATGCAGAGAGGTGAAGGTGCTTATGGGAATTGTAGTCATTATGAGGGCGGCTGCTATGGAAGTGTGGTATTGTATTCCTCACAAAGCCTACAACTCCCATAAGCACCTTCATCTCTCTTCCTCCTTGTTTGGAGAATAGCTCCATTTCTGTGCTGCTTCAGAAGAAAATGAAATGGCTCTGTTTTTGGGTTGGCTGTCTGTTGTTACCTCAGAACAATACCAGTAAGTCATTTTCAAAGAATTCATTTTAAAAAAACCCAGGTTTTACCCTCAACGTATCCACAGGTCATAGCAAATTCTATTGTTTTGGGCTTAAAACTTGCCCTCAACTTATTCATGAGGTTGACTTAGACACAAGTATATACAGTAACTAGTTTTAATACAGGTGCTTACAAACATTGCAGTGGAACAGGCCATCTTAATAGAAGCATTCTTCATCCTATCTCACAGTAAGAAATGCCTCTTTTGCAATGGTAATGTTGTGCCATTTGTGGCAGTGTTTGAAAAATTTGCCTGCCTACTGACCATGTAGAATGTTATCCGTTGGGCAATCTTACGCCGCACATAGTGGTGTTGACGGAATGTCATTGCGGCGACGCTACATCATTAGCGCCAGTGCGGGGGCACTGAGCAGCACCCCTGCGTCGGCGCTAAAGCTCTCAAGCTGACGCTACGAATAGCATCGGCTTGAGAGTGCCGATGGGGAGCCTTCCTTGCGCCAACCAAAGCCGGTCAGCGCGAGGGAGGCTCTGTTCCTCTCCGAGACGGAGATTGGTGGGGGGAGGTTGTGGGCGGGACATGAGTAGGCTTGGAAGTTAACCATATGGCCACTTCCTAAGCCCGTTGGGGAGGCTACGCAGCCCGAATTCGGGCTGCGCGGTCTCCTCTGATCTAGGCCTGCTATTTAGCAGGTACAGATCCAAAGAGTGCATAGGGGAGGCTGGAGCCTCTCCTACAGTAAGGGAGCAAATGCTCCCTTGCTGTGGGGAAGCTCAAGCCTCTCCTAAGCAGCGCTGGATATGGCACTGGCCCATCGGCTTTGCCAGTCCGGTGCCGCTTAGGATTGCGCCCTTAGTGTCTTCATAGAATTCCAACACTTGAAATTAGTGTCATCTACTCCAAATAATTTGTCTTTACCTAGCACCACTAAGAGGCTGACCCAGTAGTTCTCAAACTTTTTCAACTGATGGATCCTTTGACCTACTGGGCCATTAACCATGGCTTCCTGTTAGGCCTACAATCCTATACATTTTATAAGGTGGCAGATTTTTTGGAAGGATTCCTCAGCTCCCTTGGCTGGTTTCCATAACTCTCCGGGAAACATAACAGCTCACAATTTGGGAACCACTGGACTAACCATTTAGTCTAAATGAAAATGATAGTGTTGTAGATCTTTACCATTTGGACTCCTGCTAGATGGAGGAATTGTTTCTGAGAATAAAGAGACATCTATCTTTTTGCTTTTTCAGCCATGTTCAGTTATAACCACATTTCAAATTTTGTCCACGTGCTTTCCTCTTTAGTCTGATGTCATCCAACCTTCCATGATGTTTGTTGACATTTTTATTTTGATAAGGTTTCATATGCATTCACATATAGTTATTTCTGCTTTTTGCTAGCCAAAATTAGTTTGCTAGCTAAAGACTATTCCTTTACAATAACTTTTTTTTTTACTTTCAACCATTCTCTGTTCCCTAACCAGATGAAAATGCAAGGTCTGACCGTACCTGATCTCCCATCCTGTCACCCTAAACATCCCTGTCATCAAATTCAAATATCCTTTGCTTTTGACCATAGCCCATTAATAAATAAATGTTCAAAGAGGGAAGGGATTTGTTCGGTGCTACACAGTAGTACATTGATAGGTCAAGATTAGTGTTTCTTGTGTTTCTTTTTCCTCAGCATTACAATTTGCATGCTATTCAGTTAAGTCCACAAATGTTGAGAGGTCTTTCGTTAATGTATTGTGAGCTTTTGGTAACTCTAACATCTTTTAAAAATGGGTACTTTCAACACATGTTGTTTCCTTTTTTTAAAACCCCATTTTTCCAACTGTTGAAGGGGGAGACTGTTAAAGATACAAGGAAAATAATAGCCTACCTTTCCAGCTTTTTGAAAGCATGAAAATGAATTGTTTTTGAAAGAAAGTGTAATTGTTCTGCAGACATTTCCTCTGGAGCAACATTCATTTGAGTGCTGGTTAGAGAAGGTAACGTTAGTATGACTGGATTTGGCTTGTCTGCAATCTGATTTATTATTTCTGTGATCTCTTTTGCTGTATTTCTTTTTTTCCCCAACGTGATTCACTAATCACGTGATTGTAGATGATTTTTGGCAATTGGGACACTTCACAAAATAAGCTTGATTGAAATATGTGTGTGGTTCATGTAGCTCTTCTGCTGTTTGCATCTTGATAATGTGTGTATCATACAGTATTGTGATGGGGGATCTGTTATCTGAATCATATTTTGCCAGTTGTGAGTGTTACAAAAATGTTGTTTAAAGAGTTGATAACTATCTCTTGGCTTTGGCTCCTATCCGTTCCATGCATTATTTCAATCTTCTGGTATACCTTCAGGAATCATCCTTGCTCACTTCATTTGAATTCCTTCTTAAAACCCACCTTTTCATGAAGCCTTTGACATCCTGCCTCAGTCTCTGTTCCTACTGTCACTAAGTACTGCACAATATGTGAAATTGATAGAATTGCATGTGGTTCTCCTGTTTAGCCCTACCACCTTCAGATGCTTTCCTTGTGTCAATATCTAGATCAGGTGTGTCAAATTTGATTCATATTGGGGGTCGAACTGCATTCATGGTGCCTGTTGAAGGCTGGAAGTGACATCATTAAGCAGGAAATGATATCATTAATCAGATGATGGCCCGAAATAGGCACTTTGTTCTCGCATAGAAATTGCTGCATTAGCTGCATACGATAGGGGAAATGTGCAAATCTTGATTATATTTTCTGGATATGGGAGAGCCCAATTTTCAAAGGGGTCACTCTTTCAGCAGTGCCACTTCTGCCGCAGCATCACTCTGCAGCTCAGCAGTTAAGAGGTGGCTTGCTTTGATAATTGGGTATCCCAGCACCTTGGCAGCATCTCCCTTTCTCATGCCTCTTGGTTTGCCCCTTCTCCTGCAGTGTTCCTTGCCTTTTGAGTTCTCTCTCCCTCCATGAGCCACTTCAGAAATGGCACCGCTGAAAAGGTGGCTCTGGGAGAGCCTAATTATAACAGGGGAGAGCTTTTGGGGGGCACATCTGACCTGCAGGCTTTGCTTGACACTTCTGATCTAGATTTTAAGCTCTATGAGGCAAGAACCTGTCTTTTCACTCAGTGGTGCTCTGTAAATAATATAGTGTGGTTTTAACCATCCATCACAATTTTCATTATGGGGATGTTAACAGTGAACTACTGTACAGGGCTATTGTAGGCTACTGTTTCAGCCCCTTCCCCTCAAGCAAGATTTGTACGTTAACAGTGGACTACATTACAAGGTTGTTGGAAATCATGCTGCTTCAGCCTCCTCAACCAGTGCAGCATGAACACAACTATCTCACACCCACAGACACACTGTCTGTAATATGAGTATAATCTTTTACTGTTCATTCCCTAGTGCAGGGAATTTTTTTAAAAAACTAAAATAAATTCATTTATCTCTCCCCCCCCCCCCCCGCCGCCATGAAAGGAGACCTGAATTTGAATGAGCATGAGTTACTGTTTTAGCTGCTATCTTTGGGGTGTTCGACATTGTCTTCTGTGAACAGCTGTTCCTTTCGCCACTCAAATGATCAATAGTCACGGTGTCAAAAGTAGCCAGGAAATCTGGTCTGGCAACAAAAGAACTGTCACCAGCGTACTTCCTTATGTCTATGGACTTAAAAAAAAACAACCACCACCAAACAGAAAAAACCAGTTCTAGAGTCCCTTGTTCAACAAGGGAGTCTTGCAAAATACTTGCCTTGGGGGGAACCCGCTAACCCTTCGTTCCCCAGCTGAGTTATTTACTTAATTTATAACTTGCTCAATCCCCAGGATAGGTAATAACATTTTAGAAACCCAAATCAATACATCAGTATGTGTGACAGTTTGTTGCATTTTGTTTGGTTGTGGATTGGCCTCAGCTGGTTGCCATGCTTGAGCAATCTGTAGGGTGCAGCAGGCTAAGCTGAGAATGTGTCCCTGCTCTGTAAATGTGCTTTTGTGCCTGGTATAACATGCTATGTTGGAGGACCCAAGTGATGGGCTTCCATGCCGGAACCTCTAACGCCCCCAGTGCCGATGCAGTTGTGCCAGTGAGATTGATTGATTGATTTACAAGTAATATTTTATTTATTTGCAAAGAAACCTCAATTCATTTCTTGTAATGAATACCTAATGAATGCTTCAGGGGCTTATTTATGTGACCCAGCCTTCACCTGCACCCACAATTCATGAATGGGGAGAAAAAACAGAACAAAGATAATAATAATAATACTTTTATTTATATACCGCCTTTCTTAGGTCACCAGATTTCTCTAATGACTATAACTCAAGGCAGTTTACATAGGCAGACTTTATTCAGAAACCCAAAGGTTTTTAAAATTTTTACAGAAATGTTCTATCTTTCAAGAACTACACCCATACAGATGGATCTTTCTGGATTTAGTCCTTCTTTCTGGCCACCCGTTTGTCTTCTTGCTGGCTGATAAACGGCTTCCCTGCTCCCACCAGAGAAGCAGCTGAACTTTGGCACAACTCCCCCTCACACAAGGCAGCTGAAGCTCAGCTGTTAATCAGCCGCAATTAACGAGGTCTGCCGCTCACAGAGACTTCCTGCTGTCCCGAACTGGCAATCTTCAGCTCTTATCTTCAGACAAACGGAGGCATTAACCCTCTCGACTAAATCTTCTGCCCAAGATACTCAACATTTCTCTCTCTCACTGTATGTACGTGTACACACACACACACACACACACACACACACACACACACACACACATGACCTTGCAAACTGCAGGAGCTCAACTGTTTGCAGGGTACTTAGCAACTATCTGTTTTTTGAATAGCCTCAGGGCTTGAGACTACTAGTTGACTGATCTTTCCATAACCCTGTTTTCACTGAAGGCTCTGTGAGACCCACGAGAAATTGGGTCCCAACCCACAGTTTGAAAAATGCTGCTTTTTTTTTTTTTTTTTGAAACGTTGCATGAAAAAGACTCAAGGCAGCTAACAATGATTAACACCCCAATCCAGAACTGTCTGACCGCCCAGGGACGCAGCGGTGGCCAGCCAGCTCTCGCTGCATCCTGCGGCAGCCAGGCAGCCCTGGGAACCTCCGTGGGGAAACGGGACATTTGTCCCCTTTCCCCACAATAAGGGTGCAGCCAGTCACTCCTGGCTGGCTACTCACTCCTGCGCCAGGTTTTTAGCCGGTGCAGAAGGAGGGCTTCCAAGTAAGGCTGCACGGCCTTACTGAGAGGTCAGGAACTGGCGGCAAGAGGCGCTGCCAGTCCCGCCCCTGCTCTACCCCTCCTCCACCCCAGAACACCCCGGCTCCACCTAGAACGGTTGTATCACTGGTGAGTGGCGGACTCATGGCGCTGCCCCACGCTGTTGGTAACGGCTTACCACCAGCATTGGAGGCACTTTACGGCACCTTGTGTGACATTTGCCTGGGTGGTATGAGTGTATCGCTCACGGGAAGGCCCTTTGGATTGGGCCCTAAAACAGCAATGAAACAATATACACTAGCAGAAGCCTCCATTTACAATCAAAGCAATTATCAAAATGCGGTGGTGGTGGTGACAAACACAAGAATATACCAGCTAATTAGAAAAAAAAATTCAAGAGACTATCAAAGACCTGCTGGATGCATATTGTTTTTAATCTGTGCGGAGGGTACAGTGTATGGAAGAGTTTGCTGGCTTTAATTGTATTTGAATATGTATTTTCGTTCTGTGAGCTTGACCAACTTGCAGGAAAGCTGCCTGCTTCGAGATGAAATATTCTGAGAATGCAAAGTTGCATTCTTTTTATTGATTTGTTGCGTCTCAGATGTTTTGTTAATTAGGTCACAAGGTCGTTCTTTTTTGTGTGTGGTGTGTATTTGAGGTGTGTTAAAAAACACGTAAACCGCCTTGTTTAAGGTAAAACAAACTTGCTGAATTCAGAAGCTTTAAAAATGCTATCACTGAGAGGTTGGAAATAGGTAGATTCAAGGTTGAGGCAGCTAATGGTTCAGTCTTGAAGTGCTCGTTTATGTAGTCTTTATGTTTATGTAGTCTTTATGCGGTTATCATGAATGACTTCAGCTTCTAAAGAGCAAGGGCAGTAATGCAAATCTTGTCAATCAGTTTCTAAATGAGAAGCTGTAGGTTTATTTCTATTGCATTTTCCTCTCTGTAGTAGAAAGTTACTGCCACTGTCTGTGGTCAGATTTTGGGTTCTTTGCAGGGATGCTGATACTTGAAAATTCCATTCTCTTATGTTGTGGTCTAAATTAATAATGTTACAAAATGTAATCCTCATTTACAGTTCACCTTGAGTTTTCATTAGGATATTTACTCTGGTTTTAATTCTTGTATGGCCATCCTACTTTGGACTGGGCGTTTCATTCCAGTTCATCTGATTTGGGGGATTTAAAAGAAGCAAGAATTACAGTAGTAGTTTTGATTTTATAAGTGTACCAAAGTGTCTCAATCAGAATTATGTATCCAGATTGAGACTATAGGACAACTTCCTCTCCTACTTCACCTCCCTTCTCAGTGTAAAAGGCTCGGCAACATTTCTTTTGGGAAGTGTTGTAAATTCTGGAAGTTTGTGAAGGGCTTTCAGATATGTTATTGTTTCTTGATGGTTGTCTCCTCCCTTCTCCTCCTAAATTAGATCCAGCTGTTCACAATAGTCACTAACTTTCAGAGAAGATGCTTGTAGTTCACAGACTTAGAATGACTTCCAGTTAGTGGAGGTTGGGCCCTCATTCGCGTGCCAGCTCATCTAACCACGTCTTCCCACCTCCCAGAAGCAGGAAGCATACAGTTTTGCTTATGTTTCTGTAATTTTTGCTCTCTTCCAAATGCTTGATTTGAGGGAAAAGTCAAGGTCTCTCTTCCCCAGGAAGTCTAAACTCCTGGAGAATCAGGGCCACAAAGAGCTATGAATTCTTTGCTTTTCTCTCGACTCCACCTCCACCCCACCCCACAAGCAACTGTAATTCAATAATGGAACTTTGTGCCGGCCTACCATAGGTTCTTACAGCTAGATCAAAATTATTCCCAGTTTGTCTTGTAGTAGTTGTTGTTTTTTTCTGGGTGGTAGACAAATGCTGCTTACAGATGCCAATCTGCTTGCAGATGTGAACACTGTTACTTAGCTCACACAAAAGGGTTGATTAAAGGATGATCAAAAGGCACATGTTGTCATTCTGCTGAAGAAAGGGATGGTGGGGGTTGTGATCCTAATCTAGAGCTAGTTAGCTCCACATTATGGATTAAGATAGGCTTGTGTGGAACTCCCATAAATGCACATCAAAAGAGGTGAGGCGGTGAAATCAAGCCATCACTCTTTTCTGGTCAGAGGAGCTGCAAATGTAACTATCCTATTTCTCTGCAGTGTATTCCTGCCAAGAAAATACCCCACATCAGTCTGGCAGGTGCTAAAGTGAACGACCTTGTCTTGAATCGGTGATGGTGGTGGTGGTGGGTGGACAGACAGCAACAGAGGAATGGAGTCAGGATGAACAGCATGGACAAGCAGAACAAGAAATGAGTGATTCTAGGACTCGCCAAAACCAGCACCTTGGATTGTGCCCAAATGCTAGTAGAGAACCAGTTATGATTCTGGAGTAGTGTTTTAATGGGCCTTCATTGAAGTACAGCTTGCTGAAGCTTCCAGACAATCTCTGGGACAGCCGCAAGGAAAGCATTTTCCTGTAATCTAGCTTTCAAAGCCATGAAGGATAGTTGCTAGGTTGCCTAGAGAAGGTGAAAAAAACCTTCCCAGATTACCAGTATAGCCTGAGCTCTCTTGTGCATGAGGATGGATCCAGGAGCATCTCACATTTTCAAATCTGCATGACAGAGGGAATCTGTTCCCATCAATGATGGAATTCTGTATTGCTTTTCTTAAGTCGTTCGCCCTGTCTATATTCAACTTCAGTTTGGTTATCTAGATCAAGCCGTCCACCATTGTCAGACTCTGGTTCAGAAGAAATGGTGAACTGGTGCTTTCATCTTGTTGGCATATAACTCTATATTCATAATCTCACCCAGTGCCTCGTAAATACATTGTACAGGTTATAGTATTATCTGTTTGTCTCATTGAGCTTATGAATTTCATTCTAATGATCATCGCTCAGAATACAGCCTTTTGAAAGCTGAAATGGAACACTTGGGAAATATGCTTTGAAAATTCTCAGATAGCTATGTCAGCCCCTCTGTTTAGTGTTTGGTGTATTCAGTTCAGACTGGGATGGGGGGAATATGATCCCTTTTTGAATTCCCTTCCCACATTCCCTTTCTTCAGGCAAACCTAATAGACTCCCTCAGACCTCCCTCTGAGATATTTAATGTGAGTTGTACTGTATATGAGTGGAATTGAATGTATCGTAGAAAATTGCCCAGTGCATGAGTATCCAGATAAGGTTTGTTTCCCGTATGTATATATAAAATGCACCCGCATACTTACGGAAATTATGACATGGTTGAGACCTTATGAAGAGGGATTGTGGTGATGCAGGCATAGAAGTGTAAGTGAGGTGGACACCATGCCATCTGGGTAGATACATTTCCTTATTTCTTCTTAGATTTGTGCCACAGCAGTTCTTATTATGAGGGTGGTGTTTAGCTATACTTTTCCTATTCGGTGTGTTTTACTAGTTAGTGCCCAGTTTGTTTCTACTCATCTAAGACTAGCTTTTGAAGACCTATCTGCGTAATGCAAATAATGTTTGGAGTCCCCCCGGGGCCTGGTCATAAAGCATGGACCGGGCCTGCAGAAACCTGCCTCAGAAGCACACTTATCTTAAAGTCTCTTTGAGTTAAGAAGGACAGAGGAAGAGGCAGCCAGGAGTAAAATATTGGTTGTAAAAAGGGCACTTTGTTTTGTGGAAAACATAGCTTAAAAATCCATTCTCCAGGTGACCACCAAACTTCCTTGTGAGAATATAACCACATGTATTCATGTAACAAACGCTTCACCAGATAGGAATACAACTTGAGTTAATGTCGTTCCAAACTGAGTACACTATATGCTATCCTAAAGCTAGGAAGCAAAAGCAAGCATGAACCGAGTTTCTTTAAAGATTCACTTCTGTCGCCCCTGAGTAATTACAAAATAGACTTCACGTGGCATGAAAGGGGGGTGAGTGTTGGAGTACGGAACTTGCTCTCCTTTCTAGCAGCGGGTTGACTTAGTGCGAACAAGCATGCTACTTGTCTTGAATCTGCTGCTTGCATCCGATTACACCTTTTGTACTCCATGTTAATTTATTCAGAATAACTTGTTACTGGTTTCGTATGTGTAATTGGGCAAACAGAGGAGGATCCCCGCTTCACCTGGAAGTGTGTGCTGAAAAGACCGGGAAGATCCACCCTTTTTACTATCCTTGTTAATTAGTTTGATTGTAAATAACAGGATGAGTAAAAGATGCTAAGAGAGGTAATCCTTCCTGTGAGCTTGAGCATGAGCCCAAAATACTCCTAGGTCCTCCACTACATCTGCTTGGAATTTTCTTCTGGCCCACACAATTGTTTGTACTGAAGATACAGCAGAGGAGCTTTGTATAAGGGAAGCTGTAACAAATGATATGCTTTTAGACACATTTTAACCATCTTTTCATTTAGGTGGGGTGGTTAATGAATGGTTAAAAGTTGGACTTTCTCCCTCTTCCAAAGGATGGTGCTGATTCTAATTTAGGTTTAGTGATTGTGAAGACTGGTTAGCTTAATGTAGTGAGCGTGAACAATAATTTTGGGCAGTTCTGAGTGTTCCTGTCAACATGCATAGAACAAAGTGAGGAAGATCAGCTTAAAAGGTTGGAGTAGCAGGTTTAATGCATGTTCATGGTGGCTGGGTCAAAATCAGAAGCTGGTATTTATTCTGGTTGATTGTATGAAGAAACCCCACCCATCCCCAGAGCAATTTTGGTAATATGAGAGATGTCAGGTATAGTAATTAAGGAGTAGTTGTTGCCACCTCTCCCAGAAAAGGAGTTTGCTCCCTGTCAGGTGGTGTTGCTTATTGTTGGAGGTGTTTGAAAATAGTGTTGTTTATTTTACTCAGAAGTAAGCCCATTGTGTTCAGCTGTAATCCTATCTCACACACTGGAAACCTCTACTTATTATTGGTGTTTAATATGCGGTCAGCCATAATTATCCACTGGTTTGGAACTCACGGATTCACTCAATGTGGGTCCCTGACCTGCTCCTGGAGGGCTGACCTGTATCCTCCAGACATGACCAAGGATGACCTCTGGTTGTGCCTAGAGGGTGCTCTGAGGCATGGGGAGGCGTTGCACGGCCTCACCGTGTCTCGGAAGACCTGCCAGAGGCCTCTGAGATGCACTGTTTCTTTAAAAAAAAAATGGAAGTGTGCTTTAGAGGCCTCTGAAGGCCTTCAGATACACAAGGAGGCTAAGCGGCTTTCCCACAACTCAGAGAACCTCTGCAGCTCTGGACTGGGTAGGCGACTGGAGCTTGCCTACCCAGATATCCTGTTATCCACATATCTCAGCATCCATTTGAGTTCTGGAAACAGAACTCGCCCCAGCCAACTGTATAATTTAAAAATGTCCCTTCATTTGATATTGGGTAGCTCCGTGGTTCCCAAACTCTGGGTCAGGACCAACAAGCAGGTTGCAATCCAATTTTTGGTGGGTCACAAAACTGATAAGAAAAATTTGACTGTGTGAATCGAGAGTTAAACTGCTACTTGGGAGGAGCACGGCTACCCAATCACCATTATAGCCACATCCCTTGGTATTTGTAAGTCAGACAGCCCTTTTGGGCTGCAGTAGCCTTTAGGGTTTTTTTTTTTTGCAGGGCCTCATTGAAGGGCAGGTTGTGGGGCCACTAGGCAGGCAAATATGCCCTGGGCCCCCATTGAAGAATAGGCTTATAAAGCTAGATGAGTCTCGATAGTGTCATTTTTAAAAGTGGGTGCTAAAAAGTTTGGGAACCTCTGGTAGATCATGCTAAAAAATGGGCAGGGCAGGAATAAAATACTACACCTGTCAAGTAGCTAGCTCATCCCTTTTCATGTGCACAGCAAGAAGGATACAAACAAAGGAGAACTCTAGCTTCACTTTGCAAGTATGTGCAAGTCAAACTTGATTTATGCACTGGATACATATAGTATGCCCCATTAAGTTGAATGGCTTTTAAAAATACATGTACAGTGTAATAACATGCATCATGCTTTGTCCCAAATTTACTGCACTATTTGACTGGGCTATTCCCTGATCAACATTTCTTCTGATGAAGAGCTTACTGGTGAATAAGTCCCACAGGTATAAATGGGAGTAGACATCCAGGAAAATCAGTTTAGGTTTGGTGCAAACGTATCTTATTTTGATTAGACTTAAGTTTGTGCTTGGAAAAGGTTAGGCGGTTAGTAAACATCTTATAACAGAAGAGCCTGAGAAGGCGGTGCATCATTTTAAAATAGCTTAAAATGATGTGTCAGGAGGAGACCAGCTTAAACCTAGAAGCTCAATGATTTATATATTCCCAAATGAGGGATGCCCCATAGGACCAAATCTACTGGTTTACAAATGAGCTATAGGAAACAGACTCTACAGAATGGCCAATTAAGCCTTATGCACTGCTACTCTAAGGGTCAGGCTAGATGTTACACGGAGCTCCATGTAGCTGATGCCTAACAATTGCGCTAACCTCAAGTTTGGCCAAGGTATGGGGACCTGTATCACTTCCCAAGGAATGGAAAGCACCTGCACGGTGTAGTCTTGAGAGGAAAAATGGTTGGCAAGGAAAGATTTAAGGTCCTTCCTCCACTCCTGGTTACAGTTTTCAGGGACTGCTTTTAATTCAAAAGAAAACATGCTGGGGGAGGAAGAGGTTGCATGAGAGTAGAACTGGAATTGGATTAAAAAGCAAAAAAACAAAAACAGATATTCTTACAGTATGGTAGTGGAAATTAGTGTCTAGTATTTTTGAGAACACTTGGAAAGGGCTGAGATACCCAGGCTGCAAAATCTTGTGTTGAGCTATGCAGGCTGAGTTCCACTGAAGTCAGTGGGCTTAAGGACGGTTAACTGGGTACAGGATTGCAGCAGTTTGAAATGCCACTGTCTTTCAATAGGAATCTGATGCCATCTTGTCACTGGAACCTGTTACAGTCTTGCCCTCAGTCAGGTGCCAATGCTAGAAATAACTGATACAACTAAGTTTTCAGACTTAAAAGCGATTATGATTCATTAGAGTGGAATCTGCAGCACATGAGAGAGAGAGAGAGAGAGAGAGAGAGAGAGAGAGAGAGAGAGAGATTTTTTCCAAGATTCCTTGAATAAAATAGCAAATTGTGGTGTTAATGTGTTTTTATTCTACAGTCTCATTCCAAGTTCTCATTTTTATTAATTTTAAATGCTTTAAAAGTGTACTAGGTAGATGATACAGGTGATACAGAGTCAACAGATGCAGCCACAGTATTATTTCTAATTGGAAAAGTAATTTATTTTAATTTCTGGAAAATATATTAAACACCAAAATGCTGTATTCTATGTGTTTATTGAAATATTTTAACTCCCAAAAGGCAGTATTTGTGTTTTTATGCGGTGTTTTAACAAAAATAACCCAAACCCTACTGCTAGGTCTCCCATTATCTAGCATGAACACTTGTGGAAACATTGGATTAGTCCACTTTCCTGGTTCATTCTCCACATAAACAGGTTCTTCCTGTCTTCAAGAAGCCCTAACGGTTTAGTGGCTAGGGGGTGGGAAGTCTCCAGTTCCAATTTTACTTCCAGTTATACGCTCACTGGGAGGGTTCAGGAAAGCTACAATGAGGGTGCCCCTACCACTGCCACCATTTTGGGGATGTTAATCTACCTAGTATTGTTTATGTAAGTAGCGTTGAAATAATTATGTGAAGCTCAAAGTTCAAAAGCACATTATAAATGCCAAGAGTTTACTGTTGTTCACTGCCAGTTTAAATTGGGGCATGTTTGTGGCTCCACGGGTTACCCAGTTTAGTGAGATGAGATTATGGAAACTGAAAGCTTTCTAATAGAACTGAACTGTTCTATTCAGTTGGATGTTATAGTTGAGTATATTCCTAATTGCACCTTAGTGGGATGCTGGTCTATCCTAGTCACTTTTCTCTAGTACAAATACATTTAGCCTATGTACATGTACTTGTACGTGTACTCACATATTCTTTCCCATTTATAGGCCACCACTAGTGTTTATCTTGAGATTGAAAGTCGCTCATGACTGCTTTCTCTTTCCTTTTGCTTTCTCTTCTATTGTAAAGTGCCACCCGCTGTATAAAAATAATAGTATAATATTGATTTCCCTATCAAAACCAAACATTACTTATATATAACAGTGGATAGGATAAAATAGAACATAAAAAGTACAGTTTGGTATATTTATGAACAAATATACTCTTACTACTACTACATGTTGCATTATATTAAAACTGTAAGAGTGTGTGTGTTTGATCAGTACAGTGACTGCAGATGTATCTAGTGTTAAAGATTGAGCTACAAGTGGCTGGACCATAAAACTTAAATTCTTTTTTGCTAAATCACATTTAGGCAAAATTAAGTAGAAAAACATGATTGGCATTGTAAGTAAACAAAAAGAAATGTCATATTTGGATATTGGCAGTAGTATGTAAACTTCAGGGTTAAACAGGAACCTCATGTTTCTAGAGAGCACTCAGAAATCAGTCAATCAACAGATTAGGGTATCTGGCACATAAATTACTGACCTGTACAAATCAGAAGTTTTTTTTTTTTTAAAAAAATTGTCCCAAACTTAATTTTTCCTTGCCAGCCACGACATGAGGGAACAGACATTTTTTCATAGTTTTCCCTCTCACAATTTTCCTCAGGCTTTCACCACTTGAGAACTGTGCAGACTAAAGACAGTGTAGCCTATGCGAATTTATCCAGTTCCTTCCCATGTTAAGCTGCAGGCAGATATGCTGCATGTTTCATAAGGACAGGCAGGAGGAAATTGCTGTGGAGCATTTTAGCTAATCCACTTCAGGTGCAAAAATGTGACACCCTTCACTCATTTTTCTTCCTGAATGACTGCAGTGGGAAGGAATACATTGCTTAAGAGCTTGGGCAAAACTCTTAGGCGCCAAATGGTATGTGTGCCTCTTTCTAAACACACACTGCTACTCAGCTGCTCTAGAAAGGTAACGAGAAACAATTTTAAGGAAGCAGTGTTGGCTATTCTCTTCTCGTCATGGAACAGAAAGTGTTCCCTACACTTAGACAGTACCCTTCTCGCCTTTCAAAAAAGATGTGCCTTGGTTTCACATTGGACCAGTTAAGTGTTCTGAATGTACCAGGGCCTGACTGTTTATGATAGAACTATCTCAAGTCCTTGATTGGCAGCCCAATCCTAACCTAGGCTGGAATAGGCAGGCCAACTGACCTGCGCCATATCCAGCTTCGGTTGGGAGATGGCTGTGATGCAACTTGGAGTAAGTCCCCTCCTCTCGAATAATGCCCCAGCCATTGCAATGGGACTACTCAGACCTGCATCAACAAAATGGCTAGCACAGATCTGAGCAGGCTGGTGTAAGGCCGGCCTGCTTACAAGAGGGGTTAGGATATGGCCTACCTGCTGGAGGTACCAATCCCACCCTCCTCCCAGGCCCAGTTACCTCAACAGCTCCGCCCCAATCTGCCTTCCCTCCACCCACCCCAATCCTCTGTGCCAGCTGAACTCAGTCAGTGCTAACTCACTTACCTGGGGTGGTGCAGAGGCTGGATTCAGCCTCCAGTCAGTGCACATCCTCGCGCCACCCCAGCCAACTCCTTACAGCATGTTTGCAATAGCACTGGGAAGGAACAAGGGGTGTAGGATTACGCTGTAAGCCAGTTGTGCCTAGTCGGCCCCGAAGAGCCATTCCTCCTCAGCCAAGAGGGTGGGAATGATTCCACTTCCTTGGAACGGAGGTGCCAGGCAGTTTTCAGTAGATAAGGAGACACGGTTGAAGGCATTTTTCAAGCTAGGTTCCTTTCTCTAGTTTGATACAACTTCACAGTTTTGCCATCTGGTGCTGTTGCGTCCCTTGTGATTTCTAAGCCACGTGGCCTTCTGCGGTTTCTTATTTAGATTGCTTCCTGAGCTTTGCGCCAGGCCGGAAAGGACAGGAAGTGATAGAGGAAAGGGAAATTAATCGGAGCTTCTCATAGGGGATCAAGGGACTGGACAAGCTGAAGATGCTGCAATCTTCACCTTTCAGAGTCTCCTTCCTTTCCAACAGGCTCTGCAACTCTTCAGCAGAGTCTTTCCCTTCCATGTTCCAGCTGAGATCTGGATAGGATGGAAATGCATGATGGATCCTGTGAAAGGCAAGGAAAAAAGATATAACACTACTTGAAATGGCTTATGAACTACACTAAATTCCCCTTGAAACATTTTTTAAAAACTTTTTATAGTAAAGTTTTATGGTTTATAGTAAACTAGGACTTGGTGTTGGTTTAATGGTACAGGTTGAGTATCCCTTATGCAGACTGCTTGGTATGCGAAGGTTTCCGGATTTTGGATTTTTCTGGTTTTTGGAATAATTGCATAACTATAATGAAAAATGCCCCCTCTTGCTCTTTTCACTATTACCCATTTGTGTATACCCATTTGGCCTGTGACATTTTTCAACAATGGCACACACCACATAGCAGAGAATAGAACTTACAGACTGGGAATGAGCACAAGACCTTCTTTCTATAGAAAGTTCAAAAAGTCTTGGACAAAGATGGCTGGATTTTTGAATAGTCTGGATTTTGGATGTCCAGATAAGGGATCATCTACATGTATTGATTTTCATCTGAATGAACCTTGAACCTCAAACCTCTGCATCAAGAATGATTTTCACCTTTAAATCAGCAGAGGGAGGAAGTAGGTTAGCCAGATAACCTGACTGGAGCAGCTTAGTAAACAAGGTATCTAGACATTATAATGCTGGTCGGAAAGTTCTTGTTCCTCCAGCAGGAAATGGGCCACCACTACACAGCAAGCCTGTCCCTTCCAGGGCTGGCAATAACATCCAAGCAATCTAGAGGTGGCAATATTTTTCATACAGCATGATGTGTTCAGAGATGTGCAACCCCACCATTTCTGGATGCTGAGGATCCTATGCATCCTATGAGGCAGTTCCTTGATATAGCACAATGCTGTGGTCTTTTGGCTTCTCATCATTAGGTGGAATAGGCTTGGTGAATATCAAACCCCTTCCATAGAGTGGAAGGAGGCTGAACTTGGCCCTTGGTCCTATGGGAATGGATCCTCAGCAAATCAGTGCTTGCATGGAGTTGGATAATATGGGCACATGGGATGCCAGTGTGGTCATATGTAGGTCAATCTAATGACGGAATTGCTTGAAGCTTTTGCTTTTCTTTTACTGTTTTCTTAAGAGGGGCATAGTCACAGAAGTTAGTGGAAGGGGGAGAAGCACAGTCTCTGCCTATCTTTTAAGAAGGGGGGGTACAAATTCTGGACCTTCCTACAGTGACTATGATACTAAGGGCACAATCCTAACCTGGAGTTAGGCTGGCACAGGTAGGCCAGCAAAGTTTGACTGGCACAAGGGCCACCATAAAGTGCATTTAGACGACTCTCAGAGATAGGGAGGATGGCTCATGTCTGTGTGCTGGCCTCTCTGACTCCAAGAGTGGTCCAAACATATGTTACGGTGTCCCTTGTGTCAGCCAAACTTTGCTGGCCTAACTGTGCCCGCCCAACTGCAGGTTAGGATTGCGCTTTAAGGAAGTTACAAGAGCCAGGGAAAAAAGGTTGGAAAGTTGTAGAGGAAATGTATTGTGCCATGCCAAATTTGTTTGACAGAATACCATATTGAAATAGGTAAGGGCAATGCAGTGGATTTGAGTCTTGGGCTTTAATATGCAATTTTCATCTGTGCAAAAATGTGCATCTGTTTCTTCTTTGGAATGCATCATCCACATTTCTTCCCGGGGGGGGGGGGGGCTTCTGTGGTGAGAAATGCTTGCTCATATTTTACCACTTAAACAATACTGTTTTGTCACTGGGAAAATGCAGTCCTATTGCAATTGCTATTAGCTGTTTCTGTTTTATATGACAAGTAATGAGCAACACAACTTCACGCCCCAATGTCATCATTTGGCATTATGTTTTAATTTGTTTTAAAGTGAAGTTTGTTCTCCTACCCAGTCCAATGCCAAGGTACAATGCCCAGGATTGAAACTGACAACATCTCAAGGCAAAGGCTAGAGAAGCCCCTGATCAGTTTTGCTTTGGCATTGAGGAGAGGCAAAGTCTAGAGGTCAGAGGTGGTAGTTCTGTTTGAATGTTCTCCTGTTGAGCAGCAAATTAACTCATTTTCCTCTCTCCTAACCTCGCTCAGAGCAGTACTTCTCTATTCTGAGCACTTTGCCTTTTTAAGATCTTCCCAGTCCCCCTCCTCCAATTTGGTGGAATCTATGCCTTTCTATCTTGTACAAGCCGTACCAGTCTGTGATGTGCAGATATTATTGTTATATGATGTTGTGGGATTGCGGTATAAAGAGAACAATGGTTGGAGAAATTGTTTATGTGGAAAAGGCTCTTCCTGAATATGAGGTGCATCATTCTCTTAAGCAAGCAAAACATGGCCTGCATTAGGTACCATTCTCTGCAATAGAGTGAGCAACATGTTCAACACCAAGGTTTCTGGTTCTCTAATGGGTTAAGAACTAGAGTGATAAGTCTGTAGTTAAAGAACAAATTAATAAGTTAAAGTCTACATGAACTTGTAGACCCAGAAGATGGCTTGTGGATGTAGTTAGTGTTCTGGTCTCAATGCTCAGATAATCTGCTCACCTGGAGGGAGTAAGTAGCCCTGGTACTCAGTCATGAACTGGACTTGTGTTGTTGTTGTTGTTGTCTGTATACCACTTTGTGAACTTTTGTTGAAAAGTGGTATCTAAATACTGTTGATTGATTGATTCAAAGTTGAAGACAGAAGTGGTGTGATTTTTTTTTTAAATGTTCCTTTTGATTTTTCAGTCTTTAGAGAACATGCTACAATTGTTATTTGCAAGCACATCTCCTGGATTTTCTAATGTCTTAAAAAAAAAAAACACCCACCCATGAAGTGCAGTTATATGCATCCCCAGAGGATGGCAATTATTTGATGTCTCTCCACCTGGTGGAAGTCTGAATTGGGCTCTCTGAGTGTCTTCCCTGAATCTGGGGCTCTTCATTCAGGATATTAATAAAAAGCATAAGAGTGTACTCAATGGCAGATGGCACCAACTGGAAGAGGATTTTGAAGGAGGGAGTTGAAATTAAAGTGATCTTGTTAAACCAAGCTTCAAAAGTATAGACAATTACCAAGAGCTGGGGCTTTTTTTTTCTCTGAATGTTGTACAGGCATGCCCCGGTATCCACTGATTCAGTATCCAGAGTTTCAGTTATCCGTGAATACCATGGATACTGGTACTCCTATTAAAAAGATGGGGAAATTAAACAAATTTCTTTTTTTCACCTTGTTGCAGCAAAATTGCTGATGTTGCTCTATCTTTAAAAGACATCCCCAGTATCCATGATTTCAGGTATCCACGATTGAGTCTGGAACGGAACCCCAGGGGATACCGGGACATGCCTGTATTTTGGTGATGGGGACAACATTTTATAAAAATATAAGAGTACCTGTCTATTGGATCAGGGTGAAATTATCTTACTTAGAAAAACATTGAAACCCCCAGGAGACTGACAAATCCAAAACATTGCAACAAATCAAAATACATTCAAAGTTGCCAAAACAAAAACCCATCAGCCTTTCTGGCTAATGCCAGGGGTGTTTATAAGAATTTTTTTTAAAAAAAATATGGCATGACATCTATATTTGAGAGAGTGCTTATTCCTGGAAAAAAATACAGGCATCCCCCTGCAAGAGTTCAGTTCCAGGGCCTCCTGCCGATATGATAGGGAAACCGCAGATACGGAGGAAACCTGCATAAAGCACTGTACACCGTGCCTCCTGCCCCCCATTGCCTTCATTTTTCTTTCCTTGCTTAACACAGGAACACAACATGCAGGAATGCAGCCTTCATACTAGAGAGAGGAGACTAACCAAATGTTAACAGGAAGAAGGACCGTTCCTACTTCCTGTTAACATTCTGCTGTGTCCCTCTAGCGTGCAGCCTATCTTCTTGCTGTGTTAAGCAAGAAAATAAAAGTAAAGAAAAACAAAGGAAATGGGTGCAGCTGGGGGCTCAGAAACCAGCAGATAAGTGAAACTGTGGATACTGGACACAGGGGATGACTGTACTGCTTTTAGTGCCATGTGTTAAGGAAGTTGTTTATATCCTAGAGAAGTGGTATAACGCAAAGTTAAGAGGACTTTGTTTTTTGGTAGAAGCAAAAGTAAATGGAAAACAAATGAGTTGGTAGGCTACTTGGATTTAAAGTGTCTCCAAACCCTGACCCACAGTCTGGATCCAGGGTTTAGAGCAGTGGTTCCCAATGTGGAGTACACGCCCCATAGGGTGGCAATTCGGTTTTTAAGGGCGGCAATCGGAGAATGAGCTACTATGAACAGTGATTTTTTTGAAATTTGTTGAGTTATTAACAGTGAATGTGAAAGCCCACTGATTGTTCTTATATCTTATTATTTCTAAATTAAGCTAAGAATGTTTTTTGAAATTTCCCTTTTTCCACGCCATCTGTTTTCTCTTTCATGGATGCCATGTTCTTTGGAACCTTGTTTAAGGCCTTTTAGGCTTCCTCCATGTGAATAGATCACTTTTTGTAAAATAAAAATTATATGTCACCGGGGGGGGGGCATCAGGATTTTCAAGATGCTTAGTTGGGTCAAGGCCAATAAAAGGTTGCGAACCACTGGTTTAGAGAGACCCTCCGCCCCCGCCATTCCACCATTCTGTGGAAGTGCTGCTCCATTTTCAAGCTGATCAGCTGGGCAGTTGCGTCTATGCCCGGGGATCCCAAAAGGTTGTGCGCTGGGCATAGACGTGACTGCCCAGAGCTTCCTTGCCAGATCAGCTTGAAAATGGAACAGCACTTCCACAGAATGGTAAATGCCACTTGGGATGGGGAAGGGTTATTGGGAACACAGCGGTCACCAGTTTAGTGACTGCTGATTTCAAGGATGTGTTGCAGTTTCACACCACACACTCCAGAACTGGTTGAAACTGGCATTCCGTCTCTCCGTCTCCAAATCAGATAGAGCACCTGCGTGTCCTTGAGGTAGTCAGCTTCCCAGCTTGTTAGTGCAATCTGCTACACAGTAGCTGGACTCCCTTTAGTTAGTGTAACATAAGCAGGCAAAGTTTCTCACGGGAAGCGCTGACTAGCAAACATCCACTTTCTCATGAGATCATGATGTCCAAAGGGTTACCCCATTGGTTAACTTGGGGCACAAGGGTCTTCAGGTACCCACCTACCAGATATGCTCTGGCTACACCCCTTTGTTCCCATATAACTTGTATTTTCACTGTGTGCGCGCTAAGACTCTTACTCAGAATGAGACTGAGACTGTAATTCAGAATGTAACAACATGCGTTGAAAAGCCGCTTGTATGCGGCAAGCCTTCGCCGGCTTTTGCTGACCGGCAACGAGAACTTCACTCTTTCTTGCTATCGCTACTGTAACCAATAAAAAGGCTTTGTTATTGAAATGTAGCGATCTCTTCGTTTCTTCGCTCCGGTCGCGCTAAGCAAGCGCTGAATGGGTCCACAAGCCCCCAACTCTGCTACAAACAATCAAAACAAACAACAGG
>JAJKFI010000055.1:248104-277288 GCA_029204185.1 Lerista edwardsae
TCCACAAGCCCCCAACTCTGCTACAAACAATCAAAACAAACAACAGGATGTTCATAAAGAAGATTATATGTTAGCATATGGAACAGTTCGAAAGCACCTAAATGCAAGTAGATAAATAGGGACCACTTTGGTGGGAAGGTAACAGTGTTCCTAGAGTCATGCCGGCCACATGACCACGAAAGCTTGTCCTCGGACAAAACGCCGGCTCTACAGGCTTTGAAATGGAGATGAGCACCGCCCCCTACAGTCGGTCACGACTAGACCATTCGGTCGTGGGGAAACCTTTACCTTTTTATGGAACAGCATTGTTCTCCTTTCCACTGCTAGGATGAGAAAAGAGATGGCAGGAATATAGCTGTCAAACATTTTTGTTAGAGAGCAGTATTAGTGATGAGAACTGAGCCATGTGTGTAAAGAAATCCGTCAAGGAATCTTCTAGGCCAGTGGCCCCCAAACTGTGGGTCAGGACCCACCAGTGGATTGCCAGGCAATTTCAGCTGGCTCACGAAGCATCTAGAGCAGCCACATTGAAAATATGGGAAGATGGGACACTGGAAAGGGGGAAGGCTGTACGGCTGCTTTGCTAATGTCAAGGTTGCAAAAAGGCCTTTTTTTCTGATCCACTTTATCGGAAAATGGCTGAGAAATCACCCAACTTCTTGCTGCATTATCAGGAAAGTAGCAGGCTCTGGCATTAAAATGATGGCCAGGCATGACATCACTTCTAGTGGGTCCCAGACAAATGTCATTCTAAAAAGTGGGTCCCAGTGCTAAATAGTTTGAGAATCACTGTTCTAGACTGTCCTTGGAACATTTTGGATCTGGTGAGTCTCTTATCATGGATCTTTGAAGCACATTCCAACTGTAACCATCTGACTCCTGCAGAATGTGCTGGTCTGGTTTTTGCTGATGGAAGCACTCAGGAACTCTTGAAGGTCTGTAGCATATTTATTCATTAGAAGATGATTCCCCTACCCTTTCCTCTCCCGTCAGAGAATATGTCTTTTCATGCGGTCTGTACAGAAGAAGGTTAACAGTGTAATGTCATAACCAGTTTGTAGATAATCTGGCCAATACTGCAAAGGAGTCATCGCAAAAGTAGACAGAGTTTATGGAGGCAGTTTTGGTGATAACTTTGAAGTTAGTTTTGGATAGTGAATCTTGAGATGCCGTGATCAGGGAGCTCGTACATTAAATACGCAATCATTTCAATTACATTAGTGATGCGTAGTGAGGTCCAAGGCTCGGGAGGCACTGCTTACGAAGCTCGTGGACTCGGACGTATGGTGATGATGTCATCATGTTGCCAGCAAACTTCTGGGTCACTGAGCTTCTGCGTTATTTTAAATGCGCAATTGCAGCCAAGCCTGAGCTTTTGCTGCTGCAGCTCTAAAACAGAGTAGAGCTGCGGCAGATGAGAGGCCAGCCTCTCCAGAGATCGCACAACCACTCAGAAACCGGGTGGAGTGCATGCGCAATGTGGTTCCCTATGGTTGCGCAATCAGCCTCCTTTTGTAAGTCGCACCTTCACCAGTTCTTGAAGCCGTGCTGGTGAAGCATAATTTCCACAGAACTTTTGCACCACCAAAGGGTGCTGCTATATGGGGCCTTCCCCGACTCCATTATGCATCAAAAGTTCAGTTAACTTCTCAACAGGACAACTGACTTACACTTCTGACAAATATTCTCAAGCAGCTGCACACTGTTCTGTGTTGTTTACAGGCTCAGTTAAGATACTGAGGGCACAATCCTAATCTGGAGTTAGGCCAGCAAAGTTAGGCTGGCACAAGGGCCACCATATAGTCTGTTCGGACCATTTTTTGAGACAGAGAGGCCAGCACACAGAGGTGCACCATCCCCCCTGACCAGCAATGGGATCTACAAACGACTTGGGGGAACGGAGGGCGGGACTTAGGCGGGACTACCGTTTGATTGGCAGCCCGTCCGTGCACTTCTGCTTTCGTTCCGCTCGCCCCGCGACCGTCCCTGGCCTCGGAGGGGGTGCCTGCTCACCCGGGGGGGGGACGGCAGGCGAGCAGGCGCCCCCTCCGAGGCCAGGGACGGCCGCAGGGCGAGCGGAACGAAAGCGGAAGTGCACAGATGGGCTGCCAATCAAATGGTAGTCCCGCCTAAGTCCCGCCCTCCATTCCCCCAAGTCGTTTGTAGATCCCATTGCTGCCCTTGACTCCAAGGGTGGTCCCAATGTGCTTTACAGTGGCCCTTGTGCAAGCCAAACTTTGCTGGCCTAACTGTGCCAGGCTAACTCCAGGTTAGGACTGCACCCTGAACCTCATTTGCCCATGGTCTTCAGTCTTCAAAGTGCTGGCTTCCCGCATCTTTGTCCTTGTTTCTGTAAAGGGTCTGTCTTTCTCTAGGAACACCATGTTGACCTGCTGGAAAGGCTGTTCTTATTCCTTACAATCCCTGGTGAAAGAAGTGCCTGTAGATCTATGAACCTGCCCGAGCAGGGCTCCTTCTGCTCGTTTTGCAGGTGCTTTTCAGCCATTTCCTCTTCACCTTCTCCTCCCCCCTTCCCACACTTCCTCCACGTATCTGGAAGGATAAAGCACATTAGTTCACAGACAAAACAAGTATTCAGGAGCTGGGAGCAAGGGCGGCTGAGCAGAGAGGAGTCATGCTCTGTCGGATGCAGCATCATGGAGAATGCCCCCGGCAAACGCTCTCCTTCCCAAAATTAGAAGCACATTCGTGAAGGCCTCTGCGTGCCTGCAAATTGTTTCCTCCTGTTGGAGTCCACAACCTGCTTCCAAGACTGTGCTTTTTCTTGCTTAACTAAAATACTGGGTGTAGAGAAGAACTGCTTTCTGAAAAGGCATTATGCCCTGGGTTCTCTAGGAGGAGGAAATATGGAAAAAAATTTTTAATGCAAATATGCATGGCCCACCCTACAAAAGTATTGTGTTTTATACAACACCACGTACACCCTCCCCCACAAAAAAAACACATCTGAATAATGTGAGGTGGTTATTCTGGATTAAAAAAATCACTGTTGATTGGCAGCACAGTCCCACTAACAGGGAAAGCAAGGCAAAAAGCTCCATGGAGTGATTCCAGTTTCTCACTGGATGTGCTTCATTTCTTCATACCGAAGCTTCTATCCTTGCAATGGGTTGAAGTCTACTACAGTTCGCTGAGTAGAACTCAGGTTTGAGGGACCCGAATTCAAATGCTACTTCATAGGTCCATTGGCAGCCTTGATCACATTATCCTTTGTCTCAATCGGCCATCTGTAAATGAGAATATGATGGCATGCCTCACGGTGTTGTTGTGTGACTGAATAAAATACTTGTAAAGCATGTCATGCGTAAAACAGCAAAGATACTTTGGCATGCGTGTCCTTCTCTTGAATGCTTGTGCTGAGTCTGTAGGCCTAGATAGTGCAGACATTTGGATTAAATTATAATATAGGTTTATGTCATAAAAATCTGAATTCATGAACTCTGCTTGTTCATGACTTATGCTATGAAACGGTCTTCTTTACTTTGAGAACTAGTGGGACAGTCCCAAGCTAGGTACTCTCTTGGTTCTGGATTCTCAGGACTTCGTATTGACTGCCAGATTTTCCAGACTGTCTCCCATGTTGCGCTGTGATTGCCATGTTTGACTGAATTGGGGAATTCTCTCTCTCTCTCTCTCTCTCTCTCTCTCTCTCTCTCTCTCTCTGTGTGTGTGTGTGTGTGTGTGTGTGTGTGTGTGTGTGTGTGTGTGTGTGTGTGTGTGTGCGCGAATAGCATTTTTTCAAAAGCTCCTATGGAAAAGAGTGCTTTATTGCAGTCCAGCATAGATAAATGGCCTGGCTGGCTGACTAGCCCAGCTCGTCTTTCCTCCTGCTATTTTTGAACTTTTGCCACAGTGGTCTTCACTTACACAGTGATGCTAGTGCCCAGCTGCTTGTTCGAGTGCTACACAGATAGGATTAGTGTGGCTGCTGGTATTCTGCATAACACTTTGAGCCAACCTGCAGTTTCTGTGGTTGATGAAGCAACAGACAGCTGGCTGCTCCAGATGTGGACGTGTTCTCTGGAGTCCTGCTGTTCTTTTGACACCTCTCTAGGTTGGGCCACCTCCTGTCAGTAGGAAATCTTTCAGCATCTCCCCTGGGTGACTGTAAGCATGGCCAGAATTGCAAGCTGCTGCAGTTGTGCTAGAGAGAGATGGACTTGGCAATAGAATTCCATCAGTCCCCATGTGCTATAAATACATGCCCTACAAATTCCCTGAGAATGGGGCTGTGCTTTGGGGGAGAGCTGGATACATTATTGGGGCTGTGCTGCTTCTGGAATGAAATGGGTGATCATGAATCTGAACACCCTGCTTTGTCCAGTGTCCCTTTCCCTCTGGACTTCCAAAATGAAAGCTGAATCTATCCAGAAAAGGAGAGTCTGTGTTTTCCCTGGTGGTCAGTCATAGTGAACTTGTTGAGCCATTCAGAAGGCACTCTTGTGGTGTGGTCAAGTCAAGCTCTCAGTTGATTAATAGTTTCACAAGCCACTGCTTTTGTTTAATTTCAGACTTCTGATTGGCAGTTCATTGGGCAAGAGGCACCCAACTTTTCAAGTGCTGTTCCTCTTGTATTTAGTAGGGAGAGAGTAATTGTCCCTCTTCACCCCAGCACAGTGTCTTTTCTAGTGTGTCAAACTCTCTCTGTGTGCGTGCGTGCGTGCATGTGTGTGTGTGTGTGTGTGTAAAAAAACCTGTAAACCTGCCTGTAAATCGCTTTGTAAACTTCTTGTTGAAAAGCGGCATATAAAAACTGTTCGATTGAGGTTCTCCAGAAGAATTTCCCTAGTTCCTTCTCTGAAAGAGATTCTGTCAACGACAGCTCCAAAAGTTGCAGCTTCCCTTCCAGACTTCGCCTCCTTTTTTTATGTGTGATACTTTTTCCCTGCCTTTCCACTACAATAACCCCAAAGTGACTTACAAAAATCCTAAAAACAGTATAAAATATTGATGTATATTGGAAAAGCAATCCAAACAGTGCTTGAATCCTTATTGTGCTTCATTTTGTGTGTGGTTAATAAGATTCCTGTCTTGATCCCATCTGTCAGGCCACTTCAGTAGATATTGGATCTCAATTTTTTTCCCCTCGTAGCTAAAACCCCAAAGCCAAACCATGGATCCAGGGGACATACCGGAAAATGATACATTACAAGATGATAGCCATGTGTGAAAATTTCCCAAAGGGTTCTCATGTTCGACCAGAGGTGGCCAACCCGCAGCATGCCATGTGCCACTTTTTATATATAGAATCTTGGACGTGCCACTCCTAACTAATTTCAAATGGACAGGCTTTGAGTGGTTTCACCGGCCCAACCAATTGCCAAATCTTGGCTTGGCTTGGCTTGGCTATCCTCGCCACACCCTGGGCCTTGTTGCTCCCTTTGTGGACTTCGTGCCAGGTGAAGTGCCATGCATTCACAGCCATGGAGCCCTATTTTGGCCAGCATGTCCATGACAAGCAACGTTGTGGCGTGTCACTTAGAAGGTGTTTGCACGGCACGAGTGGCACACGTGCCGTAGGTTGGCCACCCCTCTGTCCTTCTGCAAATCCTCAAGAACTAACCTGCTGGACTGAGTGCTGAAAAGAGAAAAGATTGGCATAGATGTGAACATGTGATGCTGGGGAGATGAGCTGTTCACCACCTGTAGTCTCACTGCAATTTGAACTTCTGTGTGGGAGGCGGATAGTGAATATGTATGTATGCAGGTGTCTCCATCACTTCTAGACTGCCCTTCTGGAATAGTACTAGAGATGGAACAATGAGGAAACCCACTGTGCTCCCTTACTCTTGGAGAGCTGAAGTGGGTGGTTGTATTGCTTGAGAATGCTTGGGACCATTCACTGGCCACTGTTCTGAAACTCTGCAAACAAGGAGTTGCAGTCTTGGTTCCCCCCCCCCCTCTCTCTGCTCTGGAGAAGGAAATTCAGTACTGGGGGAAGTCACACCCAAGCTGTAAGCTGAAACTTTTTGGCTTTGCAGGTAAGAGGCACAGCTTGCTGTTTTAGCTCCAAGGCAGCAGCCTCCTGTTGAGGCTTGTCAGTGAACTTTTATCCTTTTTTTTTCTAATAAAGTGTTAAGGAGAAGGGAGGGGGGAAGACCAGTTCCTAAGTGAGCCTCCCAAGAACTGACCCAGCTATTTAACTGATGAGCCTGCTGCAAAGGCACTAGAAAAATAATGAAACAAAATCTTTGGGTGGCTACCTGTTGCTGCCTTCTTCTTGACTGTGCCCATCCAACTCCCGACAGTTCTTTGCAATGATGGCTGATTGCTTTTGTCTACTTTCTACAATAGATGTAATTAATGTTTGCCAACTTGTTATGCAAATCTAGAAGAAAACCCAAACCAGAGCAACTTAGTTGACAGTTGATTATGAAACTAGATCAGTGGTTTTCAAACTGTTTCGCACTGGGACCCACTTTTTAGAATAACAATTTGTCCAGGACCCACCAGAAGTGATGTCATGGCCAGAAATGACCATAACAAATTAGATGAAGTTATGCTGAGGAATGGCAACATATGAAGAACATATTCCTAGCTGTGACTTACACCTGCGGCATATGAAACTTTACAGGTTAATTTGTCTTTCGCAAAACCTTAGACATATTGAAGAGGAGCAGGAGAAGTTATCCTAAATCGGCAGCCAAGTTATGTCCAATCTGAATTTGGCTGGTCTTTCTCCAACTTGTGCACATTTCAAACTCTTACTGTCTTCTATGATCTGGAGTTAATGAATGAATTTAATTATTAATCTTCCAAAATCCGTGAAACAAGAATATTGTACAAAAGAGGAAGTAAGTGTATGGTGTGACACTTGTTGAACTGAAATTTTACCAAATCATTTAAAATATATAAGCATTCATAGTAAATTGTAGACATAGGTGCTATCTCTTAACTGCGAAACTTTGTGCTTCTATGTGGGAGGCGGATAGTGAATATGTATGTATGCAGGTCTCTCCATCACCTGGAGAGTAAGTTTAGATTGTGACCTCTGTATAAGATACAATAAATAGAACTGATTTACCTAATATATAGGAAAAGGGTTTATTTTGACATCCCTTGTGACCTAAATTGTAGGTCACACAGATGTGCAGCATCCTCCCTGACTCCGAGAGTGGTCCAAACACATTTTACGATGGCCCTTGTGCCAGCCAAGCTTGGCTGGCCTAACTGTGCCAGCCTAACTCCAGGTTAGGATTGTGCCCTTAGTCACTCCACCATTGGTTGTGTTAGCAAACTCTGGTTTCCATTCTTGTTTACCTTCTTTTCATTCTGCTGTTTTTGGACCTCGTTTTTCAGTAAGCAGTAGGCATAGGCGTCCTTCATCAATTTGCTCTTAGCAAAATTTTCCCACATGCCTTGTTCCCTTGAATTCATGACAGCTATGCAATGGCTGCTTGTTGTTAGATTTTGGCTTTTGATGGTACAGTTTTTTGTAAGCATGAGCTAAACAAAATAAGAATGTGATTCTGTAGTTGAGAATTTCCAAGCAATGACAGCAATGCAGATTGTTTTGGGATTTGATTCCTACGTTTCCTCCAAGGAATTCAGGGATGTGTACATGATTCTGTTCCCCTTTCCCTTTGTATTCTCATAATAGCATGTGAGATAGGTGAGAGATAATGAATGGCCCAAGGTCATGCAGTGGGCAAGCAGAAATTTGAACCAATGTCTCTTCAACCCTAGTCTAACCACTACATGAAGCTGCTTTTTAAATTATGAGCAGGAGTCCACAATTGGACATCACTGGTCTATGAATCGGTTGATCTGGCAAGCAAGGAGAAGACAGGTGGAAAGCAGTGAAGCATCTGGCTGCTTTCCGAAGTTCTTCAAAGCAGGCTTCATAAGGATGAAACCCCCCCCCCCACACACACAATTCAGAGGACATGATCTTTACAGTTGTGTTGATTTTTGGTTCACTTTATGCACCTCCAAAGCTAAGTGTGATGCCAGCCAAGAACAGGGTCTCTGGCAAGTAAATATGCTGGCTGGTTCTAAGGCAAAGCAAAACTCATGCAACCCTCATTGTGGGAAAACATAACTTGAGATTTCCAAGGTCTATGACTTGACATTCTGGATGGGCACATTCATATTGCTCTGCTGTCAGCCTGGTGATACTGAGAGTGCTTGGTCTTGGCACTGTCTCTTTTTTCTGAAGATTTACTGAAGGCCTTTTTTCATATTGTGCTGTTGCTTAGTGACATTAATTTTCTCTTCAAAATGGTCCTTTTGAAGTGGCTGAAGTGAAGTCATGGTATCGGCTTGTGCACAATGAACTTCAGTTTGTGATTTAGATATCACCCTCTGGTCTCTAAGTATTTTCTCATTAAAAAATTGCTGGCTTCTCTTGACTGAATGGTTACAGCTGAGAGTAACCCCATAGGACTGGAAGAAATGTGACATTGAGTCATGGACTATGACAAATGTGCCATGTAAAACACTTGCACTTTTTCTGCTGTTCATAAATGCACATTAGAAAAAGATATTTCCGCCTTTGTGATTCCCGTTTTTCCTCTTAGGGCTGGTTCTGGACTGTAGCATATTGCAAAGCATCTTCTCTGTTTCACAGGACTTGCCTCTTGTGTCCCAGAGAAATGGCAAGTGGAGGATTGTTAGCTTCCCTTTATTAGCCATTCATAACTGCAAACTGTGACAGTATTGTTGTAGGGGACCGTGGTGATTGCTGCTCCTTATATTCTGAGATCTTCTGAAGAGGATTGCTTTTTCTCTGATGTGGCTGGTTCTCTGTTTGGGAGTTCTTCTACTTTTCCAGATAGCAGCACTGATGGGCAGAACCACCTCTTATCACCTTTGTCAAGTACACACAGGACCCTTTCCTGTAGAAATCAAATCTGGCCTCTTTCATTCAGGCCGTAGTGACCATCAGGCTAACACTGTCTACACAGGACTGCCCTTGGAGCTAGTCCAAAGCTGTAGTTGGTTCAGAATGCAACTGTTAGCGTTTCAACAGGAGCTGCTTGATCAGATCATAATACATTGATTCTCTACCAGCTTCAGTGGCGGCAAGTCTACTTCTGAGTTCAATTCAAGGTGCTGGTTTTACTCATAAATAGCTTTAGTTGTGAATATTAATGATTAATATTAATCCACTGGGGTTCCGTTCCAGACCCCACCATGGATATCTGAAACCATGGATACTGTGTATGCCTTTTTTAAAGATAGGGGAACAACAGTGGTTTTGCTGCAACAAGGTAAAAAAAATTGTTTAATGTTCGCCTATCTTTTTAATGGGTGCCCCAGTGGCCATGGTATTCTAGGAGGAAGAAGTGCAAGCAGATTACAAGGGGAGCAAGGGATAAAAGTGAATAAAATGCAGCAGGGATGCTAGTCTAAATACCATGGTAGAGAAGTCTCCCTGCTCTGCAGTGATCAACACAGACAGAATGGGTCATTTGAAAAAAAAAAATCCTGCCCAATAAAGTTCACTTTATTGTTTTTGTTGCTCTTTCGTAAAATTTGGGTGGAACTTCGAATTAATCTCTAATAGACTTTGTCTCCTGACTTCCCTGCTTGCTAAGCACTCTCTCTCCAGGAAATAGACAATTTTGATCTCGGCAAAGACCAGGCTTAGCAGTAACTTTAGCTTACGTTTTTGCTATCTGTTGTGATCTGCTGCATGTTGGTAAAGAGGAATTGCTCTCAGTTCTAAATTCCTTGTGACTGTTGTTTACCTGCCACTTAATTATGAAAGGAGTGGGCTGGTCATCATCTTTGCATGCAAAAGGCCCTCTTCTGTGCCTGGCATCCCAATAAAAAGGACTAGGAAATCTGTGCCGAAGACTTTGGAAAGCCATGTCCAGGTCAGAGTTGGCTCTGCTGAGTTGGGCAGTTTCATGTATTGGACAATTTCATTTATTTTGTTGTTCCGTCCTCGCAATGCACCTTCTGAGTTTCAGGGGTTTCTTACCTGTTGGAAAGGTGAGTAGTGCTTGTCATGGGGCAATGATAGCTTGGTGCTGATTATTATCCTGTTGTATTTTTTTTGAACTTAACCATCAAAGCTCCTATTCCTGATCGGAATTGCTTCCAGGCTGGGAAGCCCCAAGACTTCTATTAGAATAGATAACATTTGGTGTTGTGAAGTCCTTCCCTGGTGGCTACTATTTAGTAAAATACAGTATTCTTCAGCCTTGGGGTCATGACCCCAATGGGGTCGTGAAGCCTCAGTTGTGGGGTCGTGGCAACTTATGAGAATGAAAAAGGCTGAAGACCACTAGACTAGAGCACCACTAAGTAAAGGGGGAGGCATCTGGTGGACCCTTCAGGTACCAAGAAACTGTGTCCTAGTCCTGCTCAGGTTCTTAGAAATTGTGTTAGAATAGCTTTCACTAGTGGTAACTTTTCCTGTTCTCTCTAGTAAGAATATTTGGTTACAGTGAACAGCACTGGGAGAACATTATGGGAGTGCAGAGTGGGCGGATAGGGGCCTGGGAGGGTGCAGGGTCGACACTGGGGTCCCTAGTGCCATACGTTATTGGGGCCATGGCACAAAAAAGGTTGAAGATCACTGGTATAGTATATATTACAATATATGTATGGGGAAGAATTCAGAAGCACAGTACATTAATACCCATTTTTAGAAGGTGCTCCACAGAATGCTGCTCCAACTCTTCCCTGTCAAAACTTACCAACTGCCTTTCTCAGCTAACTACCCACAGGCCTTGTTTAAGTATTTTAAAAGCTTCGATTCCACCAGTCAGGGCAGAACTTCTGAGAGAGCTTTTCCCTCCCTTACTTCAGGCAAGGATTCCCAGGATTACCTCCAGTTCAGTTGCTGTGGATTGTCTCTCCTATGGGATAATAGGATAATAATACAGCTGCGGCTGTACCTGAGCTGTGCGGACCTGGCCACAGTGACCCATGCCCTAGTGACATCTAGATTAGATTATTGCAATGCGCTCTACGTGGGGCTGCCTTTGAAGACGGTCCGGAAATTACAGCTAGTACAGAACGCGGCGGCTCGGGTGGTTGCTGGGGCATGTCGGTTTGACTCTGTCGAGCCGTTGCTTCGGCGACTACACTGGCTGCCGGTTCTGTTCCGGGCCCAATTCAAGGTGCTGGTTTTGACTTTTAAAGCCCTTTACGGCTCGGGTCCGGGGTATTTGAGGGACCGCCTCCTTCCATATAATCCAACCCGTACTCTTAGATCATCTGGGGGGGGGACTTTTTGACTGTGCTGCCACCAGGAGAAGTGAAAGGGGCGGCAGCCAGGAAGAGGGCCTTCTCGGTGGTGGCCCCCCAACTCTGGAACACCCTCCCCTTAGAATTGAGAACTGCTCCCTCTTTGTTTACATTTCGGCGGGGGCGGAAGACCTTTTTATTCCAAAAAGCTTTTAACTGTTGACAGGCTGGCTGGCTGGCTGGCTGGTTTGTTACATTTTTATATTTTATGATCCACTGGGCTTGTTGTTTTTAAATTGTATTATTTTGTTTTAATTTTGTTTTATTGTATGGTTTTAATATTGTTTTTAAATTGCTTTTGGATGTTAACTTTTATATTGTGTTTTTGTATTGTAGTGCCGCCTTGTGTGCCTCTGGGCTAAAAGGCGGGGTAGAAATCTAATAAATAAATAAATAAATAAATAAATAAATAAATAAATAAATAAAACCTTGCAATCAGCTACCAGACTGCAAGCGGAGAAGCACGTGTGAGACCACCAGTGGCATCACTAGGGGATGTGGGGTGTGTGGACTGGACCAAAAGACACCATTGGGGTGGGGTGACACCAGTATGACTGTGGAGGGCTTATTGCACCCCAAGTCCCACAAGCCTCATCACAGAGGAGCGGTCCTTCCCCCCCTCAAAGGGCACCAGGGTCACATTGGGGTGACACCAACCCTAGTGATGCCACTGCAACTTCCCCTACCTTCATACACCATTGTATGTCCCCATATGATCACATGGGGAGCTGAACGCTTTAATCTTGTGACTATGCATGGGAGTAGTTCCTGTGACTATGTGGATGCAGAACGGTGCATCAGGTGGGAGGGGAGCCATGCATGCCCACATTCAATTAGCTGGCCAGTTAGCTAGTGGTGTCTAAACAGGCCCTGTATAATATCACAGGCTTGCAAAACTGAAGGTCAGAAAAACGATTTTTCAACATTTAAGGTAGTTTTATATGAATTTGGCATCAGTATTACCCCATCACGTCTTTCTTTCAGAGGCATAGCCTCATTAGTAAATGGTTCAAGCAGCTTCCTCATGAGGAAGCCATGGTGTAGGATAACGGGTGCTATGCAGTATCACTAAAACTAGATGTGATAGGCAAAACTGATGCCATTTTTGGCATTTTGGCAAAACTGATGCCATTCGCACCTTAAATATATATCTAGGAATAGGTCTTTTAAGTCAGCAAAATGTCTATTGACCTGTGTGTTTAATCCATCTTTCTTGCACGCATTGAACATGAGAAGGGTAGTTGGCTCTATTAGTCAAAGAAACTGCATGTTTAAAGTCAGGTGAGACGCTAAATGAAATATGTGCCATTGTAAATGTTACAACTGGGTTTTTAAATTTTAGCTTTGCTCCTAACAGCATTTGCAGGCTATCATTAAGTGTGTATAATGTGTTAAGCAATATTTAAAGTGTAATAAGAAATGAATTTATATTGACCGTGTCTATATAGACTAGAATAAAAAAGGAAGGTTGGATTTTTCAAAGGGAAATATTTTATTATCTGAGGGGTGCGTGGGTGTGTTGAGTGCTGCTTTTGTAATCGTCTCAAGTGACAGGAGAGGTGGGATTTGTATTTGAATAATAAGTAGACATTTGCAGCTGAGGTTGCCTAAGGTCTTGGTGCGCCCCAGTTAAGTTCAACGGCTGCAGTCATGAAGGTGGCTGTTGTGTGGGGCAATACCTCCCCATTCCAGGAATTGCCAGGGGTAGAAAAGGAGTTCATTTCCACCTCAACTGTGTTTCCTAATTCCTCTTCTCTTGTTCTCGAGCTACACAAGTAGATGCAGTGAGGAGTAAATAAAGCCCTGCATTTGGACAGAGTTGCAGTGTAGTCAAAACCTGCCCACCTCTTTCCATGCGTGGCCTGGTTAGACCTCCACCAAGAGGAATGTCTCAGTTGCTGCGGCAGAGTGCAAGGTGTCACTGGCCCCCAAATTTTATCCCCTTTCTCAGGCTCTTTGGAAGTGGTGATTTGTGAGGCCAATTTCCACTCCACCCACCACAGTTCTCTCTGAGAGAAATCTCCCTCCTTCGCTTGGCTTAAAAGATCTTGGGTATGGCAGGAAGCTGAGCACTGTTTTTCTCTAAGAGTGGGGCATTCCTGCCTTCAGGAGAGACCCTCTCCTAATCTACCATCCTCTTGTGTCAGCTTCAAACACTTCCACAAACTCAACGCCCATTTGAGGAGGTCAAAGCTGTCAAAGTTTGTGCCGGGTAGGCCCATCCTGTTTTCTGTGTCTATATTCACACATGAATGCTCTTTATCAAATAATACAAGAGCTATGATCTTCCAGATGCCACTGACCCATATAGTGTGGGAGGGAGGGGGTTGGGACATGGAGAGATGACTGACAAGATTGTGTATATTAAGACAAGGTGCTGGTGAAGATCTGTTGGGACTGAAAGGCAGTTGTAGCAGCTTGCAACTATGTTTGAGCATTTCCATCATTATCGTAGGCCTTCAGTGACCACTGCTGCTTCTGAGATTTCTGAAAAACAGAGACCTGTTGAGGACCATTTCAGACATAACCTTTCCCTAAAGTAAAAATTATTCTCATATAGGATCCCCCCACCTCCTGAGATCATTCTTCAGAATGGTGGGACAGATCTCCATTTTGTTGGTACTTGGATCAGGATGCTTTTGAAATGGTGCCAAGTACCCACATCGCTGCAAGAGGAGTTAGTCCTTCAGATATAGCTGCAAGAACAACAGTCAGGCTGTGGGTCTGGAACAGTCTTGGTGGTTCGCAAAACTGATAGGGCAGATTACTCTATGTGCATCAAGGATGTAAAAAGCTGCTATTTGTGGGGGGGGGGAAGCACTGCTGTCCAATCACCATTATGGCCACACCCCTTGGCATTTTTAATTCAGACTGCAGTCTCTAGGGCAGAGGTGGAGAACATTTTCGTGTTGGAAGGCCACATCAAGTTAGATGTAATCTAATAAGGCCACATTGAAGAAACTTCAATTAGATACAGTTCAGAATGTACATTATTTTGTAAAAATCTAACTACTATGTACTAACTGGTGCTCAGAGACACTCACTCACCCACACATCCCAGCTTGCAATTAAGCAGTGCAGGCAGCCTCACCCTGCCCATCCATCCTGTGCACCTTGACTATCACCTCGGTCTGGCCTCCATGCTCTACGGGGAAGGTGCCCGCAGCCACTAAAGGAAGAAGCTTGAACCACCTACCTCTAGCCTCCTGGTAGGGAGTGTCCAGGACTGTGAAGACGGTTTCTCCAGTTGACACCCCAACAGGGATGCACATTTTGTAGATGGGGCTGGAGCCGGGCAGGAGGGAAAAAGAGTTGCTCAAGCTCAGACCTGCCAGACCACAAACAGTAAGTGAGGAGTGTGTTGGCACCTTCATCCATCCAGTGGCGCCAGCTCGTCCACATGGAGAGGCAGTGCGGGACCTGGTGGGAAATGAGGCCAGCCGCCCTCCTGGACAAGACCCTGCAACGAAAGGCTGTAGTGGGGACACATCCTGACAGTGCGAAGCAGCAGCAGCAGCTGAGAGCCCATTGCCAGGGGCAGCTGCAGGGCAAAGTGTGAGGCACCGTCGCCCAGCAGAGCCCACTCCCCTGACAGCCGCCCCGAGACCAGTAGCAGACTCGGCACCAGCACCTTCAGCCCTGGCGCCCACTTCCCTGGCAGGCTCTTTGGTATTTTAAATATGGTCATTTAAAGATTAAAATATAAACAATAGACAACCATATTAATAAAAATAAAAGGATTTGTTCTGCAAAATTAGGATTCACTCAAAAGGCCTCAATTCAATAGCTTAGATCAATGGTTTCCAATCTGTATGTCGGGATCCACAAGTGGGTCATGAACCAATTTCAAGGGGATTGCAAAGCACCTAGAGCAGCCATATTGAAAATATGGAAAGATCGGATGCTGGAAAGGGGGAGGGTTGTGTGGCTGTTTTGCTTGTGTCAAGTTTGTAAATAGGTGTTGTTGTTTTTTCTGATGCACTTTGCTGTTGGAAATTGGCTGAGAAATATCCCAATTTATTGCTGCATTCTCAGGAAAGCAGCAGGCTCTGGCATCACAGTGATGGCACTTCCAGCCACAACATCACTTCTAGTGGGTCCCAGACAGATTGTCATTCTAAAAAGTGGGTCCCGGTGCCAAAACATTTGAGAACCACTGCCCTAGAACAGTGATGTCCAACCTGGCCAGTGTACACTAAAATGGTACACTAAAATGGTCTAGACGTTGTTGGTTTGTTGACAATTGATAAGGGACACCGTGCTGCTGGGGGGGGGGCTTGCACCCCCATGGCCCTACTAATAAATGACTCTCTCCCAAATTTCTGTGGCACACCTGGGGACTGTTTGCAGCAAGCAGTCTGCCGCAGCACAGTTGTTGAAAATGGTTGGCCTCGAAGGCCGCAGGTCCCCCACCGCTTCTCCAAGGCCTCTGAAATGTTTGAGAACTACTGTGCTAGATGATGCATCTTGGTTCACCACTGTTTGTGCTTAAGAGGAGCTGGGCAATGGGATCAGCAGTGGGTTTGCATCAGTGGGCACCTGCCAATGCCTGTGCTCCAGGAGGGAGGGCTGCCACTAGAACCCCCTGACTTTGTTGTTCCACCTTGCCATCGCTTGTATATTCACAAACCCTCTTCCTCTCACAAGGAGAGACTAATGAATAAACAGGGATGGGAAAGTCCCAGCAGGCACTACTGCTTGCTTTCTCATTTGCTCTGGGCAAAGAGAAAGAGAGGGAAGAATAAAAGTGGGCATGGGGGGGGCTTCTTGCCCTAGGCACTCCCAAAGCCTGGAGCTTCTTAGTTGCTTTTATGGGTAGCAATGCAATGTTGAAATTTTGTTGGGCTTGTGTCTTGGAGTTGTGTAGGGAAGTGGCCGGGGGGGGGGGGGGAGAGGACAAACATGACTGGTTCTCTGGCTGATGTTCAACGCAAAACAATTTTGCTACCAGAGCATGTGTCCCAGTTGACTCTAGTTGCCCTCCCTTAATATGTTCACAGTGTCATGTACACAGAATAGCTGCAAATATCTTTACTCATGTATGCCTGCTCTTGAACTGGCATATCTTGTGCCTCTTGAATGTTCCCTGGCGGCCGGATCTTTCGCAGCTGTGTGTGTGTGTGTGTGTGTGTGAGAGAGAGAGAGAGAGAGAGAGAGAGACTATGAACAACAGTGCATTGGGAACCATGTGCGGACAGCAGTCTCCCCTCCATCCCTCCCCTTCTCTTTGGCTAGCTGCTCTAGTTCTGATCTCCTTATTTGGCTACACTGTTCCCAGAGAAGGGGTGGGGTGGGTGGAGGAGGAGGGGGAGCAAGAGAGAGGCTGGGTGACATCACAGAGCTCCAGACCAGCAGAAAAGAAGCTAGTTTGAAAAAAAATATCTCAAAGCACTTGAGCCAGCTCGTTCACGGCAGTTTCTTTAAAAGGAGATGTCTGTGCTGGAGACTTTTGTGGTGCTCTGCCCAGGAAGCCTCTCGTTTCAAACCTCTCTGATCTTGGCTCCCCAAGAGCGGTTGGTGGGGCAGCTGCCCAACATGTTGTTGCAAAACACTCGGCTGCTCCAAGGAGGAGAGTGAGGGGGGGGGGAGAGCGAGGTGAAGCGGCAGGCACTATTTCAAGGCTCACTGACACCACATGGCCAGAGAAGGGAGCCTACACTTTGCACCTATACTACCCTCGAGGGATGTTTCTTGAAAGGGCACAGGAAAGACTGGGGGCTTGACTTGGATTAGTGAATCCCCAATGGGGTGCGTGTGTGTATCTGCTGTCTTTCTGTCATGCCAAATCATTGAGTTTAAAATCCTGATTTAAAATTTAAGCTTTTAAACATCCGGAGCTGGGTTGGATCGTAGCTAAGAAACTGTGAATCGGAACTTCCCCAATTTGAATATCGGCTCTGCCAGGAGTTAACTCAGTGGCTTTAGACAAGCCCCAGACTCTCCGCTTCAGCTGCACTACAGGGGCAGTAATACTGACTTACCTTCAGCGTCGTCATTCAGCCGGAACGCTGGGCGGGGGGAACGGGTGAGCGGCAGTCCGTCGTGTTCCAGTCCATTTCGCCGTCTTCCCCTCCCCCCGCCCAGCGTTCCGGCTGAATGACGACACTGCTTACCTTGTAGGGTTGTTGTGAGGATTACATCAAGATAATAATGTGTGACATTTGCACACTCAGAAAGTGGTATACAGATATTAAATATTATGTAAAAAGACTAAGTTAAATCTATTATTTATAAATTTCCCATTTTTGAAATTCATGTTTTCTGCATATTGAATTAAAACACATTTGTTGGCAACTGAACCATCTTTATACAGTCTAGATAACTGGTTTCCAAAGTGGTGGGTCATGACCCACCACCCTGAGAAGCACTGTTGTATGCCCTTTTAAGGGGCAGGGAGAGGGGGAAGGCAGCAATGCGATCCCCAGGATCGAACTGCTGTGGCCAGAGGAGCTTTTTAAAGACTTGCCCGTTACAGTGCAAGCCTCCAGGGGTTATGGGGAGCTCTGAGGAGCTTCCCAGAGGGTTCCCCAAGCCTTAACAGGTGTAAAAATGCGGTTGCGACCCACTTCTGGTTTCATGATCACAAGTAGGTCGCAATCGCATTTTTCACCCATTCTAAGGCTTGGGGAGCCTTGCAGGGGCTCCCTACAACCCTTAAAGACCAGCGCTGTGAGGGGTGAGTGTTAAATGGCCACAGCAGCAGTGCGATCCTGTTGCTACATTTTCCCCGCCAAGACTTGCGTGGCTCCCAACTCCCTCGTAGGAGTTTGGGAACCACTGGTTTAGATGCATAATTCAGAATCCTTGGTTATGTAGCCTACATGTGTGGTAGAATTGTATTGAGTCAGAAATAATTTATCTTTGACACTTGGTGCACATGCAAGGATACTGAGCATGGTCACTTATTTGAAGGCTAACACTGCAATCCTGGGCCAACTTGTTGGGAGGTTCTCCTGAGTACTCTTCCATTGGATCTCTTGAGTGTTCAGAATTTAGCAAACAGTAGTTATAAATGGAGATACCAAGTGTGATGTGATGGAAGTAAATATCCATGCTCCTTGATTAGTAGATTCATAACTATTTATAATTTGATAACCGTACACCTATGGAGAGTTTAGGTTATTGGAGGGCAGAAAGTAGGAGTGCAAGATCACCGTTATTGTGGTGGATTATCCTAGTGAGATGCAGATTGGCGTCTCCTGGCTGTTGGCATCTGTGATCATTTGCTAAGTAGGAACCCCACAATTTTAAATACAACACGTGACGTGACTAGTTAGGGATGTAAGTGTTACTGAGCCATTGGGGAACAGTGACCATGCTGCGATTGGTTTTGCCATGCTTGTCCAGGAAAGAGTGCAGAGCAAATCTGACACAAGAACCCTTGATTTTCGAAGGGCAGATTTCCCTCAGATGAGGAGGCTAGTTAGAAAGAAATTGAAAGGGAAGGTAAAAAGAGTCCAATCTCTCCAGGCTGTTTGGAGGCTGTTTAAAATAACAGTAGTAGAGGTCCAGTGGAAGGGTATACCGCAAAGAAAGAAGGGCTCGACAAGGTCCAGGAGGATGCCTGCATGGCTGATGAACAAAGTTAGAGAAGCTGTAAAGAGCAAGGAAGCTTCTTTCCATAAATGGAAGTCTTGCCCCAGTGAGGAGAATAAAAAAGAACATAAACTCTGGCAAAAGACAAGTAAGAAGGTTTGAGGAACTCATGGCTAGCAACATAAAAGGGAATAATAAAAGCTTCTTCAAATATGTTAGAACCAGGAAACCTGCCAGAGAGGCGGTTGGCCCCCTGGATGGTGAGGGAGGGAAAGAGGAGATAAAAGGGGATTTGGAGATTGCAGAGGAATTAAATGAATTATTTGCTTCTGTCTTCACGGCAGAAGAACTTGGGCAGATACCGCAGCCTGAACAGCCCTTTCTAACTAAGGAAATCAGATAATAATTAAATCAGATAATGGTTAATAAAGAAGATGTTTTAGATCAAATTGATAAACTACATATATATAAGTCACCTGGCCGAGATGGTATACACAGTGATGTCATTCAGGGGGAACGGACCAGAACGGGCGTTCCGGATCCTAATGGGCTCCGTGGCTGTTTCCGGGTTGTTGTTTTTTTGTTTTTTTTTTCCAACATTTGAATTTGAACTCAAAAGTGAGTTCCTGTTCCTAAATCATTTGAATGACACCACTGGGTATACACCCAAGAGTTATCAAGGAACTAAAGAACGAAGTTGCTGACCTCTTGCTAGAGTATGCAACTTGTCCCTTCAAACAGCCATGGTGCCAGAGGATTGGAGGATAGCCAATGACACGCCAATATTTAAGAAAGGGAGACGGGGGGACCCTGGAAACTATAGGCCGGTCAGCCTAACGTCTGTTCCGCGTAAGATGGTGGAAAGCCTCATCAAAGATAAAATCCTAAAACATGTAGAGGAACAAGTCCTGCTGAAGGAAAGTCAGCATGGCTTCTGTAAGGGTAAGTCTTGCCTCACGAACCTTTTGGAATTCTTTGAAAAGGTCAACAGGCGCGTGGATGTGGGTGAACCTGTGGATATCATATACCTGGATTTTCAGAAGGCGTTCGACACAGTCCCCCACCAAAGGCTGCTGAAGGAACTTCACAGTCAGGGAATAAGAGGGCAGGTCCACTTATGGATTCAGAATTCGTTGAGGGCCAGGAAACAGAGAGTGGGGGGTCAATGGGCAATTTTCACAATGGAGAGAGGTGAAAAGTGGAATGCCCCAGGGATCTGTCTTGGGGCCGGTGCTTTTCAACTTGTTCATAAATGACCTGGAGACAGTAATTAAGAAGGCCAATTCCATGCTTGGGGTCATTAAAAAAGGGGTTGAGAATAAAACAGCCAATATTATCATGCCATTGTACAAATCAATCGTAAGGCCGCACCTGGAATATTGTGTCCAGTTCTGGTCACCGCATTTCAGAAAGGACATAGTGGAGCTGGAAAAGGTGCAGAAGAGAGCGAGGAAAATGATTACAGGGCTGGGGCACCTCCCTTATGAAGAAAGACTGCAGCATTTGGGCTCTTCAGCCTAGAAAAAAGGCGCCTGAGGGAGGACATGATTGAGACATACAAAATAATGCACGGAAGGGATAGAGTCGATAAAGTTCTTTTCCCTCTCTCAAAACACCAGAACCAGCGGGCATCCGCTAAAACTGAGGGTTGGGAGAGTTAAAACAGATAAAAGGAAGTACTTTTTTACCCAGCGGGTAGTTAATCTGTGGAACTCTTTGCCACAAGAGGTGGTGATGGCATCTGGTCTGGATGCCTTTAAGAGGGGTTTGGACAGATTTCTGGAGGAAAGGTCCATCGTGGGCTATAGGCAATGATGGATTGTGCAACGTCCTTACATTGGTGGTGGGCTACTTCAGAGGACTGGGTGCAAGGGAGTGGCAACAGGATCCAAGCATCTTGTTGTCTCATGCCTCCCTGGGGCACCTGGTGGGCCGCTGTGAGATACAGGAAGCTGGACTAGATGGGCCTTTGGCCTGATCCAGCAGGGCTCTTCTTATGTTATGTTCTTATGACTTATCATTTATAATGCTAAATAGTGTTGCTTAATGTTAAGAATTTGAATATAATTCACATGGTTCTTGAGTTGAAGCTGTATTTTAAGTAAATGATATGATTCACTTTTAAGAGATTATATGAATCAACTTTAACATGTTTGTTTATATTCGATTTAGATGCAATTTACAATCTGTTTTTTTAAGTCACGAGATTTTTTAAAAAAAAATTTAAATTTTTTTTAAAAAAGGTATTAACTAGGTCATTGATTTTTATCCACCCTACTTTCTGTCTGTCTCAAACGGGATTGATTGTTGAATTCCTCCATTCAGTGAGTAGGAACTGGAGACCCATATTTTACTGCAGCCTCAGCTAAAGACTTAAACGGCTGCTACCATCTGCTGACTTACAAGTCAGATTTTTTCCTGTCAAACTCTTGGGAGTTTTATGTCAACCTTCAGTGGGTGTGGGGCTAAATGAAGAGTTTGCTACAGATAATACTTTGTGATCAAAATAATGATCTCTGTCTAGTCCACTCCTGGGACAATGGACAAAGCTCACACAATTGGTTAGTTCCACTCTAGGACTTGCATCGGAACATGTCTGTTAATACCATAATGACTCAGTGATCGAGTTCCCATGTATAGTACCTGTACATAACTTAATTTTGAATTTATTTGATTACTCAACACCTGATAAATCACAGGTGACAGTATGAATTGAAAAGTATTATTTGAAATTCTGTAAGGTGATAGGAAAATCACTCTCTGTGATGTAGTTGATCTGGAATGACCCATTCACACATGCAAATAAACACTTGATGCTGGCATTATCAATAGTTGGGCAGCTATGTGTGAAATAGCGTTACACTACCATGCTTCTTTAATGCTTTTTTAAATGAGGTCAACAGCACTTCATCCCCGTTGCGGGGGAAAATACAGTATACTGTTGGGCACACTTACAAATTGTTTTCATTTACCACGGAGGAATCCTAGTTCTGTGATTAGCTTAAATAATTATCTCCCTCACCCCGAAATATATTGTAAAAGTGCAACTTAATTTCTAACTGGGAATATTGTGCTAAAGTAAAACCATACTAAACTGTCAGAAGATGTGCCTGGTTGCTGACTTTTACAACAGTGGACTCAGCTATGATCAATGTCTGTGACATTTCTTGCTGTACAACCCAGTTCAAAAAAATTTTATGTACTGGAGATTTGTTACATAAAAGATTTGTTACCTTACTGAATGACATTGTTAATTAACATTATTGGAATTGTAAGGTGAAATTTTGATTGTTGTTTACACTATAAAGTTAAACCTGTTCAAATGTAATGGCTTTCCTCTAAAGAAACCCTGACAGAGTGTGTGTTCTGGGCAGTAGGGTTTGGCAGTAGGTTTAAAATCCAAAGTAAGAAGGCTCATTTGTTCCTTCCTAGAAGCATGTTCAGAGACAATCTCCGATTCGGTGATAGTTAATCTGCACCTCCGATAAGGTGCAGATTAACAAAGATTTGCATCTTAGTGGACTCAATGTCCAGAGTAAGGGCAATCCATCACTGAATAAAAATCCGCTAGGATCACTAGTGGTCCTGCTATGTGTATAGGTGGGCAGGGATGTAATGTCCAAACAGATTCAACAGTGAAGGCTTTGTGGAGAAAGATGAGCTACTAGCCTGTCAAAAGATAATTCTCCATAGTTATTGGAAACTCCTTCCAGGAAGAAGGACATATAATATACTCATTTCTGAACACTAACCAAGCTGCTTAAACATGAAATGTTTTCTTTATAACCATGGAAGATAGAACATTGTGAATTTTTAAGTTTCTGTTCTCAAGTTCCCTCATTAACTACTAAACTTGTTTATTGTATTAAAGACTTATTTCATGCTAGGTGGCGTACTTTCACCTGGGAAGTTTCTAGAGTGCTGTGCTGTTATGTATTGTCCCAATAAACCTTTTTGCATAAAGTCACTTGCCCAAATACTACTTTCATATACAGATGAAAAGATGTCCTTTTGTTTCCTTTGAGTGAGCTGTTCAAGGAGTAGTAAGGCCATCATAATTGGGCAGTAATAATGGTAGTCTTGAATGGGCCACAGGGCTTATGGAGAGAGAGAGAGAGAGAGAGAGAGAGAGAGAGATGAAACAAAACAAAACAAGCACAGATTATATGTGACAAATTATAAAAATCCCATCCATGCTGATTTCCTCTAAAGACTTTCATGCAATATGTATCTGGTATGGAAATGATAAAAAGGTTGGGTGGCAGGTGCAAAAAAACCCTCTGCTGAAGTCTAGCATCCACCATTTCTCAATTGCCACTAAAAGCCAATATGGTTTTTCACAAGGATGTTGCCATGCCTCTAAAAGATGCTCTAGCTTCATGATCCCAGCAAAATAAAAAATATCCACAGTTGCAGGCAGACTATTGACATAACCTTTCTACAAAAGTTGCTTTTCATAAAGCAATGAGGTGATATTTCAGGTATAATGATAGTCTCTGAAAATTGGTTCTGTATAGAAGTAGCCCCTATACAGTGATGCACTTGGGAAATGGTGGATGCTGGACTCCAGCAGAGGGTTTTCTTTTTGCATCTACCACTCAACTTCTTTATCATTCATACAAAATTAATATTGCATGAAGGCTGCGTTTCAGGTCTGTCGTTGATAATTCTCCATTTTCTGTTGACAGAGCTGTTTGGGACTGTAATCTAGAATTATAGCATGCGTCTGAGAGGTAGCTAGCCAGCAATAGCAACTTGACTAATTGGTTACCTTTGCTTGCCCCTTACTCAGGTTGACGAGTTGCCATTTGGGGCTCAGGGTCGGAGCCCAGGGCAGCCATCACAATAGCGTCCAACAGCTGGAACGCCAGCGGCAGCCCCGGGGAGGGGCGAGAAGATGGACAGGAAGGAATGGACAAGAGTCTGGACAATGATGCCGAAGGAGTGTGGAGTCCAGACATTGAACAGAGCTTTCAAGAGGCGCTGGCAATATACCCGCCTTGTGGCCGACGGAAGATTATCCTCTCGGACGAGGGCAAGATGTATGGTAAGTGAACCAGGTTGTGCTGATATTTTAATGTGGTTTAAACCAGGTTCCAGGCGAGACCCATTAATACGACATGGCATATTCAAATAGCCATCCTTTGCAATATATGCTTCTTATTTAAGGTTTAATAGGAAGCAAAGAGACATGGCTAGACCTGTCCAGACCTGGAACAAGAGCAGTTTTAATTGGTGTTTCAATGAGATACTGGCCGAGAGGCTGGCCCACACAATATAGTTTGTAGAGGGATGCATTTGAATATTCATTGCTACAAATAGTAGAACAAGCTTAGTAGCAAAGCTCACTGGGTGGCTATTTTGCAAAGTTATTGGGAGGATGAATCGATAATGTTGTCCTTCCTGTACCTGAGGTTTTGAGGTAGGGTGTGTCTTTTACTCACACATGCATACGTATTTATATACGTATTTACGTATTTACGTATTTAACCAATATTATCTTATGCACTAGTCTGACAAAGTAGCCAATGTGTCTTGTGCTTTGGAATATGTTAAACCCCTCCAACAATTGGCAAGTGAGATCAAGGTGGGGATTAGGAATTTTCTTTTCATAAACATTCTGAAGTTTGAAATATGTACCTCTGGCATGCAGTCTCACAGAGAAGCGAAATACAAATTTTGCTCCTGGCACCTCCATCTGCTGTGTTCCACTGCACTGTGTTGACTGCTATGTTCCAGTCAACTGTGTTGACTCCACCTTTCCTGTATGTATTTGGAGTGTTAATGAAAGAGATGGCCTACCCGAAACCCATAAGAGATAAGTTTGATTGTGGGGGTGGCCATCTTGAATAGGGTTGAACTCTTCTTCCCTTGGTTGGTGGTGACTCATATTTCCTTTGTACTTCCCTCAGTCTGAATATCCCTCCCACTCCCTTATGCCTCACCTCTCCCTCCCACTCTTTTCTCTGCTTTGCTTGACTGACTGGTTTGGTAAGTTCATTCCTGTCAGAGAGAGAGAGAGAGAGAGAGAGAGATTTGTCTGTGGAGGATCCCAAATGTCTCCCTTGGTGTATTTTGCCGCTCCTGCAGGTCACAAACAAAACACATTGTTCCCTTTCAAGACTTGTCCATTACAACATCTCCTGCACTTGGGCTTCATTTAATACAAGCCTGTATCAGTGCTCTTCTTCTCATTATGGGACTATGATTTGAGACAGGCTAAATCTCTGTTCCCCAAGGGTGGCCTTACCTATCTTTGAATCCTCTTATTTGCATATCAGGCTTATGTGCTCTCATTAATCCTGTAACATCACAAATTGTACCCTTTGCTTACCCTCTAGAACAAGATATTCTGGCTGTAGTGAGAAAGTTCAATAAGTGAAGATTCCTCTTCTTTTTCTCTTGTTTGTGAACCTATTTGCTTCTAGGTTTTAATTATCATAATGTTGTGACAGACCTTGAGATAATGAGCATTTGGTCTGTTGGTAAGTTTCAGTAATACGGTACACTGATGGCCAATTTGAGCAAAAAAAGCTCAAAATTTCAGATTTGTTTCTGAAATCACTCCGAGTGGATGTGAGAGTGGAGCAACACTCTTGTTTGCGCACATGAGTAGACACCTTGCTCAAGTCAGCCTGGCATATCCTTGGACCCAATTCTTAGGGTCAGGTTAGCATGTTTCCTTAAAAGTGTGACATGACCTGTTGTGTTGTGTTGTATATAGTGGCATACAGAGAGTATAGCTGTGAGAAAACAGAACTACAGCAGGGGAAATTGGGAGGGGGGCTTTAGGCCTTCCCCTTGCTGTCCTTTCTCTGGAAAGCCTTTTTTCCCCCCTCTAAATAACGTGTGGGGAGATATGATTGGGAAGGAAACGATACCAGGGCAAAATTCTACAGCTCTGTCCCATCCCCCACCATGGTCCCACTCTCTTTCACAGTCCCCTGGGGTGATTTTTTTTTTTGGGGGGGGGGGAAACAAAGCACCAGGCCATGTTGTGTGTTTAGCATAATCTGTAACTTGGCACTTAGCATAGGCTGGTTCAGCTCTGGCAGAAAGAAGGAGGAAATGTTTTATCAGTTGCTGTAGTAAAATGGTGAAATTAAGTTAACTTCTAATGTGAAGAGTATCAGCAAAAAAAGCCATAACAGCTCTGCAACAGAGATAAGTTGAAAGGACTGCGCTGTAGCTTCTCAGTGGTCCTTGTTGTAATTCTTGGAGTTGAAGTGCAGAAAAGGCAGTACTAAGTTTGCAGCTTATATTGTCATTAAGATGGTCATTTTTCTTTAAAAAATAAATTAAATGAGCCCCCCCCCCCCGTCCTGTTTTGGCTTCAATTTGAAAAATGCAGGATATCATTGGAAATGAATAATCTGAGGCATTAGCTTTCAGTCCTTATTGGTTGAAGAAGTTCTGTAACACACTATGATATCCTGTGGAACCCCAAGCCCCCCTCCCTTCTATCCTCCCTCACAGTTTAAAAAAAGAAGGGTAAGTATTACCTCTCAATTCAGAATCAAAGATTCAAAGACAAAAATGTGTCCTTATCAATACTCATGATTTGGCATATTATTCAGGCTCATTACACAATCAGAAAATTAAGGATGTTTGTACATGTAATTCTGAGCGCATTAAACTTTTCAATTTGAAAATTGAACTTGGCATATTTAGATTGACAGTCGTAAGAAGTGTCATAAGAGTAGACCAAGCCACATTTACTCATGGCGGCTCTTGGACTGGAAGTGAATGGCCAGTGCAAGAGGGAGAAGTAATGTGCCTGAGACAGAAGGTAGTGAAATTCCACAGAATCTCCTCAGGACCTCAGTGTTCCAACCAATTCTGGACAGACTAGTCTTCCTTTGTGCTGCTGCTTCTCATTTGTGGTTGTTATGGGGCTTAGTAGACCCTGGCTCATCTGAACTGTATCCTGTTGCTACAGAGTGAATTGTGTAAACAAACAGGGTATTATTACTTCCTACTCATCTGATCCTGCTAGATTTCCTTTGTGATGTCATAATTCTGTGTTTGTGATCTCAAAGAAGTATCTTCATGGGAATGAACTGTCCTATTAACACACACACTGGACTAATTAGACCATACCTAATGAGTCAGGGATGGAAAGGGAGCATTGCCTATTGGTTTAAGTGCAACATTGTTTGTGGTAATTTTTTCAAAGCCTTAAGTAGGCCTCCGTAAGGCAAGAAGTTTGCTTGAACTTTTCCAAATGTACTAGTGCTTTTCTTAAAAGTCCAATGGCCTGCCTGGAGTTCAACTTGGGGGTGGGGGTGGTGAAGTGCTACGGTGCCTTTCAGAAGTTCTCCCATTTGCTTGGTAGTTGCTTCTCCATGACAGTCTTTGTGCAGCTGAGAGAAGCCTTAAATGAACTCGACCATGTGGGGATGGCCTGATCATGAAGCATCCTTCCCAAGGCAGTTCCTCTCCCTACACCAGCATGGTGCTGTTTTAGTGGAAAAGACTCTTGTCGTTGGGTTCCTCCCATATAGGGCCATGTATGCCTTCTTCTAACTGCATTGGTGCTGCTCATGAATGGGCTGCTCTGCTGTGACTGGGAGAAAATTTAAGGGCACCTTTCATCATATGTGTATGGAACATTGCTGATGTTCCATACACACAGAGTATGGCTAGAGTATACACTTAGGCTAGAGTTGGTTAGGTGCCATTTCCTTACCCTCCCTTTGCAAAGGCCAAGTAAAGTTTTAGAGCTTATCAATTCCCATGGTTTAATTTTTACAAAGAGAAAGGCTGGAAGAATCCTCTGCCTTGGAAAGCCCATCCCTAATCCTAGATATCTGTAATGGTGCTATACAGTAGTTGCTTATGGTGAGGACACTGTTCATGTTCAGGAACACTCCTTAGTACTTCACACATTCCAGGGTTGAGCCCTGGAAGAAAACCAGACCCTGCTTCAAATTAAGCCCCAAGCTGTTCTTTTAACCACTTCACCTCCATTTCTGTATTGCTTGGAGTCCTTGTGCTTCTCCACTCTCTCTAATGCAACTAAGCAAAACTGCATTTTGCTCCTGGGAAGCAGGAAGCTCCCAACAGTGCCTTGCACACACCCCCTCCCCAGACATAGGCAATGTAGCAGGGGCTCAGGTGACCCCAGGGACTGTGTGGCAGGGGAGCTGGTGGAAGGTTTCCAAAGTGAGACATTTTTTGCATTTCTCCAGGAATAGCTAGAGTGCTGCTGGGGAGCTTGGCCTTTGTTCATCCAACTCAAGTGTACAAACTGGTTTTTCTAGCCACTTGGAGACATCTGGCAGTTGCTTAAGAAACAGCAGCTCTGTTCTGCTGCTGCCTTCAGTTTGGATGCTTTTCAGCTTAGAGGCTCATTTTTACTTTGTTCTATACCATGCCCCACCTCTCCTTTTCTTGACTCTCTAGTAATCTTTTTTAGCCTGTATCTACAATGAGAACAGTGGAGAAGAGTTTTTATATTGGCCTCTCTCCCAGAATACAATTGCAAGCAAGGGGACAGGCAGCTTGCACTTGTTTGTTTAAAAAAAAAATTATATCCCGCATTTCCCATGCCAGAGCAACTCAATAAAGCTCTGCTGGTCAGCTTCTTACAGACGCGTGGTGGCAGAGAACAATGCTTTCTTCGTGGCTATTGCTGCCACAGAATAGGCTCTAAAATAGGCACTAGCCCACATTCAGTCAAACTCATCACATGTCCTTCCTTCATTATCATTTCCCAAGTTTTTTCATTGCCTTCAGCTCCTCGATAAACCATGATCTGATCCAAGGCTCTAACTGTCTCCCCATAAAGAAGGCAGCCAGATTATCAGATGAATCACCAACCCACTGGGAAATTTCCCAGAATCTTTGAGAAACTATCCAGATCCATCCAAGGGCAGACCATATAACTTGGTCCCTCAATTCTGCAGGGCCAATCAATTGTTGCCAATCTAAAGTTCGTCAGATAGTGATCTACTCATGACAAAGGAGTTATCCTCCACAATCAGATAACCACCCCCCTGCCCAATAGTGAATTCCAGTTCCAGTGTGTGTCCTGCAGTATGTGTAGGAGTGGTGATCCACTGAGACAGGCCCATAAAGTCCTGAGCCACTGCTGTCTCAGGGACCTTGGCATGAACATTGAAGTCCCCCAGCACTAGCAGGCATGGAGACTCCAATGCCACCACTGAGACAACCTTGGTCATCTCAGGTAGGAAGACTGATGGGCAACAAGGTGGACAAAACACTAGCAACGTTCCAATCCTGTCTCTCCCATGTAACATGATGAAAAGTGGGAGCGGGAATTTAGATCATTTGTTTGCCATGCAGACTGTCCATTAGCCTTGGGACCAGCGGCATCATGCAGCCGGAACGCTGGGCGGGAGGAATGGGTGAGCGGCAGCCCGCCCGTTGCGTTCCGGTCCGTTTCGCCGTCTTCCCCGCCTT
>JAJKFI010000055.1:277688-288109 GCA_029204185.1 Lerista edwardsae
ATGGATATTGGGACGCCTATTAAAAAGATAGGGGAACATTAAACAAATGTTTAATTTGTTTCTTTTTTTTACCTTGTTGCAAAAAAAATCAATGTTCCCCTATCTTTAAAAAGGTGTCCCCAGTATCCATAGTTTCAAGTATCCACAGCGGGAAGAGGAGTCCAGAACAGAACTCCAGTGGATCAGCTTCTGAAGCAATTTGTCAAGCATGTTTGTTACAGATACTCAGCAGTTGAGCAATATGCTGTTTAGATGCCCATTCTTGACTGTTTGTACCGGCTTTTTATGTCTGCTTTTAAGCCCGCAGTGAGGGGAAGTCAGCCATCAATACCCCAATAACTCATCTCCTGTAATTTCCTGAGGACCTCTTCTTTCAGCGAATATTTCAGTTTCATGAAAGTCTGTTTGCACAAAACATTTTCCCTCAGTCCTACCCATCCTTTGACATGTCTGGAGAAATGTGGTACATGTCCTGAAGACCGCCAATAGGGCCAAAGTGCCAGCACGATCGTAGGAATTCCAAGTGGCCGTACTCAAGTTCCTCCCCAGGTCACGTGTTTCATTTCTGTATGCACATATCAGCCTGGCAAAAGTTAGTATTGACCACATGGAGGTAAAAAAAACAACAACCCATATTGTGGGAACCAGTCCTGAGGATATAAAGTGAAGATAAGTAGAAAAAGGGACTCCGGTTTAAGGATGTGCAAGCAATACTGCCTCTGAAGCTGGAAGTAGCATATAACCATCATGCTTAGTAGCCATTGATAGGCTTGTCCTCCATAAAGGTGTATAATCCCCTTTTAAAAACATCTGTGAGCCTATAAGAACGTATAAGGCTTCCAAGGGTGCCTCTCTGCATGTATGCGCTACCGACAAGTGCTTTCTGTAGCTGTTGAATGCACTTTCAGATGAGAAGTAGGAAGGACAACGATTCTGGAATAGCCTTCTGTGAGTTAGTTCAGCAAATTTCTCTCTATTGGAAGGTTATGTGTGAACAGTACAGGTATAGGAAAACTCATCCCTATATCCGTAATCCTTCTTTAACTTTGTGAGAATGCAGCTTAGTTATGTTGAGTATTTTGGCTACTGGTTTTTAAAATTATATGGATTATTTTCTATCAAATCCAGCCGGGATTCTGTTGCTTTTAGATTTGAAGATTGATCTGTTTCAATAGCCCTATAACTGGCTGCTAAAGCATTCCTTGGGCGCCTTGCTAGCATGAGTGCTCTTCAGCTGTGGGTGTTGCCGCTTGGGCTCGCACTTGGTGAGGCATGCCTTCCGTAGCTTTCCTACCTTGGGTGGGTGGGCGAGTGGGAGCGGGGGCTTCTGGAAGGTCAAAGATAGCTTCGTTTCCAGGCAGGTGCTGGAAGTAGGATGCCTCAGGAATCCCAGAACACTGACTAGGCGAGCCAAACGCCTACGATAAATGGGTCATACTTGGCTAAGAGCAAGCCAGTCGCTGACGCAGGGACTGATCTCCCAGCTGCTGTGTGAGAGTGGCTGAGGAGATGAAGGGAGCCGTGACCTGTGGTAACCTATCACATTTGAGTGATGGCCAGCGCACAAGAGTGGGGAGGCAGCCGAGGGTCTGGTCCGTGTACGGCAAGGGGCATGTATTTCTCCTGCAGTGGGTTGGGGAGCTTAACCAGTTACACGGGAGGCTGCGCACTTGCCCCAGACAGCAGGTGTAACTTGAGTTATACTCCACCAAGGCTGGTATGCTGCCGAATGCTGATTGGCTGGAAGGTTGCCCCACTAGGTTATTTTTAACAGAGCTGTCCAACTGGTTCACGTGGTGGTGTCAGGGCAGAGGAATTTGGGGAATGTAGTAATTTGGAGGAGGACGTGCCCTCCGAGAGGGAATGGCACAGCCTCTGGTGAATCACGGGACCCAGGACAGCTGAGCAGAGGCATGTCTGCAGTGCCTGCCAGTACCAGAAAGAAACAATTAGCCATGGTAGGTGTCCTGAGGGGGAAGAGGCCTTGTACAGAGCTGCACTGTTGGTACTGCATTCAGGGCCACAGATAGAAACACGTATGCCACAAAGAGGTATAGAACACAGGCTTTTCCTTCTGTCTGCGCAGGACCCCACTGCTGCTATTTGATTTGTTTGCCTTTGAATCATACGTTTATATCATTCCTGACTTGTAAAGTGCCGCACAATCTTCAGTGTGTTTGCATCAGCCCTGTGAGGTAGGCTACTATTCTATGTTAGGGTCAGGTTAGGCATTGTATGGGAGGTGCATGAAATAGCATCCTGAAGGTTTCTCTCCCCTGTCCTTTTTCTTTTTAATGAAAAGCTGTCATGGGGGGGGGGGGGTTGGAATGAGTAGGGGGTTGGCCAACCTATTTTTTCCACTTCAGATTGGCTCCCCAACTCTTTTCCATCCATTGAGGAAAGAAGTACAAGTATCCAAGTGCAACATCTTGAGGCTGCATTTCAATTTAAAGCAAGTCAGAAGACTGCTACCTGCATCTTCCATCTAACACAGCATCTAGTTTGGACCTTAAACATGGGAGAATTTGGAGTCAGAACATGTGGCCTGCCCCAGTTAAGTGAATTTTGCATAGGAAGGGACTTTCTGCATTCAGCTCCTACTCTCTGTTTGACCAGACAGATTGGCAGCAGCCAGCATGTTACATATCAGGGTAATTATATGTAAATACATGTGCAGCCTTTTTTGTTGAAACTGGGCACAATTTGCTGGCAAGAAAATGAAGAAGTGACACCATGGTTGCAGGCTCATGGTAATCTTAGAGGATTATGCCTGATATTGACAGTTACCTGAAGTCCATGCCCTTTTTAAATACTCTAGCAGCAACTGGGATTACGTGTCTTGCCACAAAACTGCTTGTTGAATGCAACACACAATGCATGCTCTGAAGAGAAACTAGCACTCTTGGTAGTCCAACTAACCTACTCTAGTGTGTGGGCATGAACTGGAAGCTTCTGATTTAAATAAAAATCTTGATCTGACAGAGTGGGTCAAAACGTAGGTCATCTAATTGGGTTCCTTGTTACCAGTAGTAACAAGGTAGTCACCGTGATTGCTCCAGAGAGGTGTGCTAGAAACCAAAGAACTGTAACATCATGTTGTAGTGTGGAGTTTAGAAACACCCAGAACACTGTGTTCTGTTGCCTAATTGGCCACAGATTGGTATGGCAAAATTGCAAACAGTGGCCCATTGGCAATGATTAAAATCAGAGGATGCCTATATGAGCATTTCGCCTGGTCATAATAACTGTGATCTCAGAGGCACCAGGGGCTCTAGCAGCAGAACCCTAGCACATTACTCTTTGCACTGGCTTGGTAGTTTGTTGGGAGAGGGTGGTATAGGTGTTCTTGGACTGCGCACATTCACTGGCCTGCTTGAACAATTGTTTGACCCCCCTGCTGGCCTCAAAGTCGTGAGCCCCTTATGTCCCCTAACAGTGCAAAATAGCTCCTCTCCCAATGACTGTTGACATTGATTCCATAGGAAAATAGAAAGCAACCTTCTGCTGAGTTACAGTGAATCCTATGGTTCCCAGTGGCTCCACTAGCACCAAAATGGCTGCTGCTAGATCCTAAGGGTGCAGGGGCACCGCTGGAGGGTAAGAAAGCCTCTATTGAGCAGGTGCAAAGTTGAGGAAGCCCATGTCGAGCTGCCTGGGCTAGGAGGAAGGATAGAATATGGCAGCAGAGGCTGATGCCGTCTCTGCCCCAGGCCCAAACCTCCCCACCCCCGCCTTGGTTCAGATCCATCCCCCTTCCCCCCCCAAAAAAAAGCCCCACCACCAAGCAGCAGTGCTGCTTACCGCTGCTGGCTCCTCCACGGCATCCACACAGTGCTGAGGTCCAGTACCAACTGGTGCTTTACCAGCAGCAGTGCTCCCTACTTAACTCCCCAGGTGTCACAAACGTCCTTTACAGCACATTTTCTACATCCAAAACCGGCAGTACACAAGTACTCCTAGTGATGAAGAGCTCAGGATTGGGCTCGGTGACTAGCCCAGGATTTCAAGTAGGGTTCTTTCCTATCCCTACCTGGGCCCTTCTTCATGCAAAGCATGTGTTTTACCACTTGGCGGCTATGATTCTTACCTCAATTTTTCCAATGCAACTAGGCTGCTCTAGGATTCCTGCAACCTGGCAAGAGCTGGTCATATTTGGGACACCTGCAGGTATCCAGGTGTGAGGACACAAACAGTAATACCAGGTCAGGTCCATGAGAGTGTTTCCTAATTGACACATATGTCAAAGGACATTATGATGCAATTCGTGTTGGACAGGTTACAAAGAGAAACACAGTTGTTTTTCTAGATCAGCATCTCTAACCAGGTGAGGGGTGTTCTCTGGGGACCAGGCTGGTGTGGGATAAATGGAAGATGTGAGAATTGGCCAGACTGGCTGCCAAAGCCACCCCTCTCCTTCATATTGATGTGAAAGTAATTGGCAGAGAAAAAGACCCTACGAGAAATAGCTGATCCTCCATAGACGAAGTGTGGCACTGTATCATCCATAGATCTTCTTACCCACTCGTGAAGGAATCCTAATTGGAAGAGGGTGTGACTGAACATATACACGCCTCAGGGCATGCATCCTAATTATTCCCTAAAAGAAATCCAAGCTGGAAATCAAAGCACTGACTTGCGTTTCTTCCTTCCTTGGTAAAAGGCTTGTCCTAAATGTCCTAGTTTTCTGTTTTGCCTTTCAGGATCCTTCTTACTGGTTTTCTTCCTGCTCATCAAAGACATGCAGCCCTCCCACCCACAATGAGCCACCTCCACTCCTTAATTGTAACTATCTTGAATACCAGCCCTCAGTTCACATCAGGACCAGACCCAACAACCATCATTTACACCTGAACTGTTCTTGTCTTGGCAACATAACTTTTAGGAATATGTGCCTGCCCCGTCCCCCCACATAAGCCTAAAAGTTGCTGAGTTGAAAAGACAATTGCTGTTAGTAAAATAAGTGTCAGAAAATTATTGGTGACTTCAAAATTATTAAGTGCTTCAAAATCTATTACGTTACCCATCCAGAAAACCAATTTAAATCAGCAGAGTAGTTCATTCCTTAATTTATTAATCTGCCAAATTCCGTCCCACTGTGGTTGATGGTTTGTGCTTCTACTTGGGAGGGCCACATACCAAAGGGCCAGTTCCCTGGTGTGCTGCCCTTTAGCTAGCACATGGCACCATGTTCAGGCAGTGCTGCCAGCAGCAGCTTGAAACAGTTAACTAAGTCCTGAGCCAGGAAATCCAGTCCACAGTGGGTCTAGATGAATTCTACGAACAGGAAAGTTGCTTCCTCCTCATCCCTCCCAAAGGAGGAAGAGGGAATGAATAATCTGTGATGCAGCAAATAAGATCTGTAGGGAAAGCAAGGAAGCAGTACAACCATCAGAGGGCCAAGGCAAACTCGGAGCACAATCGTAAACCGGTGTTGCACCGACGTTGTGCACTTGTGCTGGACCAGTGCTGTTGCAAACATTCTGTAAGGCATGTCTATGCTGCAGATTTGGCTGCTCGGTCGGCACAGGCAGCAGTGCTGGCTGAGCACTGGCAGAGTTCTGGTGGGCCCACATGGAGGGTGGGCAGGAGGCATAAAAGGTAGAGGGAGGGCAGATCCATGGATGAACCAGCCTGGGGAGGAGACAGGATGTGGCCGTTAGGCCGTATTCTAACCTCCATCCCTGGGATGGGCAGCCCTGATCCGGGTCACTACTGGTTGCTTGGACTTGTGCATGCTATTTTGCTTGCACAGATCGAAGCAGCCCCATAGGACTGGCTGGGGCTTACCCCAGGACAAGGGGAAAATGCCCTGCGGTGAGCTCCAGCTGCCTTCCAGCCTGCGTTAGGATACAGCACCGGCCTGCCCCCCCCCCTGCCTGCTCTGACACAGGGTAGGATTGGGCTGCCGGTTTGTGGAACCTTGCATGTCTTGCTTGCTTGACTGTAGTGGCTTTCTAGCCTTGTTGTTTCTCCCACCACTGTATCTCATTAAAAGTGAGATTAATTTAGGAAATGGAATAAGAATTCAGGCACACATCAAAAGAATTAGACATTACATTTTATCTAGTATTTCGACATGGCTTTTAAGATGCTGAATGTCATAAGTAGGAGGCAAAATTTCCATAAGCAAAATACTTAAGTTGCAAAAGTTCATAGTATAGAAGTTAGCTTGAAATTACTCTTCTTAAATTCGCTTCTCCTAAGTGGTGGGCCTGATGTTTGCATCTATGGAAACAATGATTCAGTCCGTGCAGGAACTGGACATCCTGAGTCAATTAAAATGCTTCCCCTCTCTCTGCGAAGAAGCATTTCTTTGATCTAGTGTGATGTCAGATCCCACGTGGAAGAGAGCCAGTCAGAAGCAGTGTTTGATGTTTGGTAGTAGATGATTGGCTGCTTGGATTGTGTATGAAATTCAAAGTGGTATGCAGGACAGGCAAAGCTAGTTGAATGCCTACCAGCAAATTTAGATGTGCCTCCATGTACATATCTGTTTGTCAGAGTGGTCTTGGGACTTCGGGACGGCCAGCCTGTGCCACAAGCAACAAGGCTCTGTAGCACACCTGGACAGGAGCAGGAAGACCTGTGTGCCTGGACAAGGCATAGAGTAGGACTGTGCTTGTGCCTCCCTCTCCCATGCTACAGTGCTGCCTGCCGTCATGCCAGTCTGAAACCAGACTACCTCCAGGGCCTGCTCCCCGAAAGTGAAGGCCTAGGCAGTGGCAATGGCTATGCTTCTCTTCTTGCATGTTGGCAGCCACCATCACCCATAATATCTCTGGCGTTGCTGTGTCAGGTTTATTGTGGAGTGGGGTTGACTCCAGTTGTAGTGATGCTTCTCTTGATGTCATGGGTCCCCGTGTGCTTACTGGGAAGAGGCAGCGGCACTAAAATGAAGTACTGCTGCCACCACCCACACAAGAGGGTCCATCTGGCAGGCTTACTTTACAGCAGCCAAGCAAAATTGCTCCTCTCAGCATTGGATGACTGGAGCTACCAGTTTAGTTTCCCATAATGCCCCTGATGGTAGCATTGGGGCATGTGGGAGAATTAAAATGGCACCCCCAGCTGTGTCAGTACCAAGGCAGAAATCCTAAGCTTTAAATCAATCTATACATGGTTGGCAGGTGTAGCTGGAATCTTTAAGTCATGATGGCTACAGAATTGCAGTGCTGTGCAGCCGCATCACGGCCTTACAGAAAAGGAAAGAAATGTCCCCACCAAGGAAATCTTCCAGGGGGAGTCCTGGGCCATTTGCAGCTGATCAGGCTGTCAGGGATAGCTCTTGGGGCCTTTGTGCTCATGGGTTCCATGCCTCCTTTCCCTCAACTGGGAAGGGAAGGGAGCGGATGAAGGAGAGGCCTTGAATATATAGACAGATACTTGTGACTTTCATTTAATGCAACAGTCCTAGAAGACCAGGGCAGTTCCTCACAATTGCGGGGCTCTGTAAATTGGCCTTCCAAGGTTCTTCGGGATCAAACTGAACAGTGCTTGTTAATGGGGCTGTTGTGCCCCCCCCTCATAAAAGCGAGCACGCCATCTGAAACTTGGTGGTGTTTTTTTTTTTTCCACCCATGTCAAGGGATGTGTGGTGAGCCAGCTGGGTTTTATGATGCGGGCATTGTTTCTCCAGTATGTGGCATCCTCCTCCTCCTCCTCCTCTCTCCCTCTCATGAGGTGCTGTTTGACCCTGGGCAGCACCTGGCCTTGTCTGTTGCTGAGTGGGATCACGATGGAGGGGTCGTGATGCGTCTTCATTTACAGAGGGAGGCCTGTTCTCTGAGCTCTCATCCAGCGACTGCCTTGAAAAGGAATACAGGCATTGGCACTGCCAGAGCAACCACAGTTGCTTCAGCTTTCTAAATTTATTCATTTTTAAAGATATGCTTAGCTGCAAGGGCATTTCAGCTTGCTTCAGCCACCACCATCTGGTCCATTAAAATAAATCTGGCGTGCTTCCCCGCCCCATTCCCCCCCCCACACACACACACACTAACCATGTTTGGAGGGGAGGGGACAAGGGAAAAGAAAGCTCCCAGCTGCTCTGACGTTTTACTTTAGATTGGCCACAGCTGGCCTGTAAAATGTAGAGCAAAAGCACTTCTGCTTCACATTAGGATGAGGAGGATGCGGAGTGCAGTTTTAAAAAGCCAATGCCACATAAAATATGCAGTGGGGAGGGTGTCCTGTTGTTGGGCATTACAGAATCAAACCCCGAAATCTGGAGGTGGGGTGTTCTGTATCTTGACCCTGTAGCTCTTTGACTCTCTTCTGTGTGATGCTTTGTTGGGGGTCAGATGAGGAAGGCAGGGGGGAATCCTCCCGGAGATTCTGGAGCAGAGTACACATTCTAGTTATGTGGGTGCAGTAATGAAGGGTGGTGGAATTGGGCAAGAAGCGTTCCAAGTTCCTGGCCTAGTCCTCTGCAGAGGCCTCTCTAGGCTTGGGCCTCTCCCAGCACAGTGGGAGGAAATCCTGTAACTGGCGCCATAGGAGCAGTAGTCTTCATGTGAGGTTTCTGGGTGTCGTGTGTTTGTACCCTTCAGTTTCGTGTTGCTTTGCCATCTCTGTAGAGTGCTGTAAAAGTGACTGGTTCGCTTTATAAACAACCAAGGCCTCAGACAGTGCCTTTTGTAGCCATCGTGTTCATTTTGACAACTGTTGTGTTAGCGCCACCTTCTGGTAAAATGCCACAGAACTAGGAACCATGCTTTAACTGTATTCCAGACGGGGGGGATGTCTTGTGGGGTGGGTGGCAACAGTGTTACATTTTTATATGATTTTATATTTAATATAGAGAGTGTGGAGTTCTGAAGGAGGACTTGGGGACATGATTCTAGCTTGCATCATGTTTTATTTTCTTTGCTTTAGGCCGCAATGAATTGATAGCAAGATATATCAAGCTACGGACGGGGAAAACACGGACAAGAAAGCAGGTAAAAATAAACTTGGGCTTATTTCCATTTTCTTTAAAAAGAAAAAGAAAAAAGCACCTTGAGTTAGCAAGTATGATTACATCGGAAAATGGCACCCTTAAATATCTGCTGAAATTGTTTGAACTTGTCATGATTCAGTGTGTCACTGAACTAGGTGTACACATGTTATGAGAATCACCACCTGCCTTAATTAATATCTTGGTATCCTTGGTTGAAAGCCGATAAGTCTAAGTAGAGCGGTAACTCCCAAACCCCTGGCTGAATTGCATGTGCTCAAAATGAATATAGGCTTTCCAACATTCTCCTTTCAAAACTCCTTTTCAGATTGGAAAAGTCCTAATATTTTACATTAATATTTTACATTATTTCCCCCAAGCAAACTGCTGGTCCCTTCTTATTGTCCATCCAACTTGCACCCTTCTCCAGAATGCCATGGCTCCATGTAGCATTTTAATTTCTCTGCTGAACTGGAAAAGGACCCGAAATGTTAAGTGGCCAAAGTGGCACAGGCATATTTTTCAAAAAGGGAGTAAACCCTATCAGAAATTCATGCTCTGTTCTTTTGATTGATTGTTCTTAGCTATAGAGGTTGCTTATATCTTTAGAGGCTGAGGGCATACGTCTGCACCAGCACTCCTGTAGAGCTGAATTTCATTTTACTTTTATTTGCATTTGGGGGAGTAATTTTTGCATACTGCCCGTACTATACATGTGCTTTCCTCTTCCTGGAATATCAGGCTCTTCTTCTACACTACATTTGAAGAACTTCACCCATACCTATCAAATTAACAAGTATGTCCAAAAACAAAGGGAAGGGGAACCTTGAAATGGAATTGCTAGAGTCTGAGACTGAAACAGTCAGGATCTTAGACCCTGCCAGCAGGCACAATGAGCATAATAGTGACATTCAGGGGCTCAAATTCATGTACATTAAAAAGAAAAAGACTCTCATAGTGAAAGAGGTGAGACAATAGCCAAGAAGAGGGCCAATGTAAGACTTTGGCTTAGAGAGGTGTTATGTGAATGAACCAGAAGCGGAATGCAAATAGTTATAAATCATGGGATGTGGTACAAGCTGCACTCTGTGATTGTGTGACAAATACTAGCAGATAGCAGAACAACGATGGCCAGCCCAAAAGTCACCCCTGGATCTTGAAGTTTTTGTTAGTTTCTGTGGCAGATTTGTTTCCGGAACCAAACTTCTGGTTCACTGCTTTCATGCACAACTAGAAGTCTAGGAAAAGGAATGGCAGGGGTGACGATGCTAGTATGCAGTATGCTTGCACCCTGCAGTTCTTGTACCCTGTCTACGCCCTGCCCTGCAGACTCCCAAGGAACTGAAATAGGGTCAGCCAAAATGTCACATGGGTTGTGAGTATTGGGTCTAATGAAAGAATGCATTTGCAACCTGGAAGGACTTCTAGGTAACAATAGGGTGTGTGTGTGTGTGTGTGTGTGTGTGTGTGTGTGTGTGTGTGTGTG